>JBBWWR010000238.1:0-146216 GCA_039583875.1 Platanthera guangdongensis | reverse complement strand
CCACTTTAATAATTGTTTTTCAAACTATCTGCCAACAATTTCTGGAACACTTGTATTGTGCACTAATTTATAGCCTTTTCTTGGTAACGGCGGCTTCCGGTTATAACTGTCTTCTGACATCTCTGAAGGTGCTGTAGACCGGATGGAACGGCAGCTGTCAAGTCATCCAGTATTTCTTGAAAATCTCTAACTGTCTGAAAGTGTCGAGACTTTCTGTCTTTAAGTGTCGACACTTATAGTCCAAGTGTCGACACATGCTGTGTAAGTGTCGACACAAGTCTACAAGGTGTCGACTCAAATCCTTGTATGTCTCGACACAGATTCTTCTTCAGGTGTCGACACTGAAATTGAGTGTCGACACAAGTACTTGATCTTCTATCTTTAGCTGAATTCTTCTAAGTGTCGACACATCACTTTGTGTCGACACAACTTCTTGTGTTGAATCTGTTAAGTGTCGACATGCTTCTTGGTGTCGACACATAGTCTTCTATGTTGATACTTGCTGAGTGTCGACACAGCTCCTTGTGTCGACACTTGATTCTTCTGTTGAGACTTCAGCTGAGTGTCGACACATTCCCTTAGTGTCGACACTTGTACTTAGAATATTTTGTTGATAATTCTGTTCTTTGCTAAGTGTCGACACAGCTCCTTGTGTCGACACTTACTTCAAGTGTAGAGTCTTTAGCTGAGTGTTGACACATTGTTCTGGGTGTCGACACTTACTTCATGTGTTGACTCTTCTGATGAGTGTCGACACTTTGTTCTTGGTGTCGACACTTTCTTCAAGTGCTGACTCTTCTTGTTGTGTCGACACATTGTTCTGGGTGTCGACACTTTAACTTAGTCTTGCTGTCTTTTGCTGAGTGTCGACACAGCTTCAAGTGTCGACACTTTCTGGTGTAGACATTGCTTCAGGGTGTCGACATAGCTCCTTGTGTCGACACTTTCTGTCTGCACTTTTCTTCACTGAGTGTCGACACAGCTCCAAGTGTCGACACTTTTTGTCTGGTGTCGACTCTGCATCCCAGGTGTCGACACAAGACTCCAAGTGTCGACACTGCTTGTCTGGGTGTCGACACAAGTCTTCTAAGTGTCGACACTTTCCCTCTGGGTGTCGACACATGGACTTAGAACTTTTTGCTTCAGTCCAGTGATTACTTAACCTGCACAAGTAAACTCAACATACATCAAATACATTATGATGTATATCATTGAGTTGGGTGAGGCTTCTTCAAATCAGGTACATTTACCAATGTACCCAACAATCTCCCTATTTGGAGAAGTCATAACCCTTAGTCAATGATATACAACCATTCAAAATAAAAATTACAAATGATGTAAAGCCAGGATTATGTACACAGATAAACTTAACATGTATCAATTCACATGTAACACAACATCAACACAGAACAAATAAGAATTAGACATATTTACAGAAACAAACATGAACATATATTGATCATATATTGTTCTAACATTTGTCTTATAAATTCTCAGTAGTTCACAAAAATGTTTTACATTCAAAAAGATTACAAAATAATCTTCAATAAATTCTTAATCTATTTCTGTTCTGGTTCCCTTGATAACTATTCCTTGTCAGTTGACTTGAGCTTTGACAGGGACATCAACAGTTTCAGCATTCAGCAAGCTTCTTGCCTTTAATCTTTCTTTTTGAGCTCTTCAGCTTTGATCTTCTGCCTCTCAAAATAATGATATGGCTTAGGAAAGTACTTGCTAGGCTCCACTGCAGTAGGAGGTAGCTTTCCCATCTTTGCCTTCCTTCTATACTGAACTATTGCTTCCTGCCTGATCTCATTTTTCTTCATTCAGCTTCAGAAAACCATTTGTTCCTGCCATGAGTAATTGTCCTTGCAGCTTTCCAGGCGTTAATATTATATTCCTAGAGGTAGGGCTCCACTGTTCAAAGTCTGGCATTTGTTCTGCTTGTTCCCTAAACCTCTTCTTAGACAACCTTGTCTCTTCTCTTCTGTAATGCCTCTTGCATGGCTTCATAATAGTTGAACCACTTTATCTAGAATAACATTAGACTCCCTTCAGTTGGCTATACATAGATGAATGTCAGCTTGCACCATTTCAAAATCTGGTGGATGATAGATCACTTAGCTACCTCTGGTTGCTCACCTCCAAGATATGCAGGTGAATTCCAGATTCTGCCACATTGTCATCATCACAAAGTGGAGGATAGCCATTGTAGCTCTGATGGAATTAGATATCCCTTGGCATGGTCAGAGCTAGCTTGACTAAAACTCTCTCCCCCTTTATGACTTCTCTAGCAATATGATCTCTGACATCATCCTTTTGAAATCTGATTTGACTATCCAAGTATCTGATTCCATCTTTAAAGTAAGGTTTGAGCTTTTGCAGTTGATCAGATATAGCTTTCTGGGAGGCTTGGATAGCAGACTTAACAGCAGAAATTTCTTCTTGAAAGGCTTTGTCAAATTCAGCTTATAGTAGAAGAAGATGTAGAAGGTTCAGCAGCCTTGTTCTTCAACTCAGTGACTATAGCATTATGGGAGGCAGTCAATTGTCATTCATTCTTAACTGATTTTCAAGAACATATCCTTGTTTCAATGCTATATCATCCACTTTGGCTTTGATCTTTCTCCTGGTGTGTTGCCAAGTACACCTCTGCATTTCCACCTTTGTGTAAGCAGTCAGTCATTCTTCTTGTTAAGGTTCATCTCAAACCTTATAGACTTTATATCCTGGGCCAGATCAAATTGTAATGACTTTTGCCCTTCATCTACATACTTTCTATGCCTTTCTTTGTTCATCCAACTTTATCTGTAGTGCAACCATTAAAGCACTATAATCAGCAGTTGGAGCTTGCTGAACTATAGGCTGTGGGGCATAGATTGCAGAGCTTTCTTATAACTTTGACTTCTTCTCTTGAAGACATACAGTTTCTCCTTCTTTGCCCTAGCACTCTCCTCATCTTCAGAGGCAGAAGTGCTGCTATGTCAACCCTCTCCTTAGGGCTTTGAGGCTTCTCAGTTGTTGCCTTATAGGCTCTTCCAGAACTGGCATTTGCTCCCCCTCAGCAGCAGCATGATCTTTTTCAGCAGCATCCTGTCCATATCAAAATCTTTGGTCTAGATTTAGGAATAAATCTTCCATGGTGTATTCTGGTGGTGAAGAAGCTGGAGAAGTTCTTGGTTCTTCAACCACAGGATCAGGAATAATTGAACAGCAGATGTGTCTTCTATAACAACATCTGGAGCTTGACTAGGCAGCTGAGTTTGCTGAGGAACATCAGACAAATCAGCATCTTCTATAAGATATTCTAAAGTATTTAGGTCAGTGAGTACCTCTTGTATGATGATGGTGGCTTGCTCACTGTCCAGTGTAGAGGGTTCTTCTACAACTGGAGGCTCCCCCTGGCTGTGATCCCTGTGGATGGGGCTAGCTTGAGGCAGCTCCCCCTGGATCTCAGCATCCTCATGAGGAGCAGGTGACTTCACTGCAGGCTCTTCCTCTAGGTCATCTGGAGTGAAAACAACTTGTTCTTCACTTCAGAACTACTGGTGGACTCTTGTGCCACTGGAGCAGTTTTTCTCTTTTTTCTTTGGAGGAATCTCCTTTTCAGTAACTGCCTTCTCTGGGGTTGGCATTTCCTTGGACAACACCCTGTCCCATCTAGAAAAGATCCTTAAATCCATCTTCCTCATATGATTTATCTTGCTCCCTGCAGCAGTACTCATTACCTCTGGTATCACACCAGCTAGGTAGAGACTTAAGATTCTGCCCAGATTGGGCTTCTTCAGACTTTCCTTAATCTTGTCAAACACTATAACTGACCAATCAGTTCTTATAGTGAAGATAATTCTTGTCATTATATTGAACATGGAGGCAGACACTCTGTCATGCCCTCCGGCTTACTGAGTAAGACCTTTCCCACTATCTCAGAGAGGAATTTTGCCTTGGCTATTCATCCCTTTCCTGTTAAAAACAGAACCTATCTTCATCTTTGGATCAAGTCCACACCAGGTTAGAGCTTCCCTGGTCTTGAATGCAGTAACTTCTTCTTCATCTTGAGTTTTTGGAAGCTGTAAATCTTCCTCAGACTTTTGGGGGATACCTTACCCTTACACCATGAACTCTGGATTTGATTCTGTATCCAGATTCATCTACTGAGCTCCATTAAGGAATTCAAGAACCTTTTTCTTCCAAATCTTTGTAGGTTCAGAAACTAAGTATTCTAATCCAGAATCGGCGACTAGGGTTACTACCGCCTGGATTTCTTGATCAGCTTCTTCAAACGCGCCGCGCACCAGCTCATATCCTTCGTTAACGTTCTCCCTAGCTTAGGCGTCATTAGGGTTTGTAGAATTTGTCTTGAGAAGAGAGAGGTGTCGACACAGTAGTTTTGGTCTCGAAACTTTGAAAGCGTGTCGACAAACAAAGACAGAACCCTATTTATACCTTTCTGATTTTGAAGATGAACAGGCGGGACAGCTAACTTAAAATGTGTCGACACTGGCAATAAGTGTCGACACTGACTTATAATGTCTCGACACATATGTGTCGACACAAGTTTAGTCAACAGATTTTATGTGTCGACACTTGGTATGTGTCGACACAACATAACTCGACATATTGTCGAGACTTTACTTAGAAAATTCTGAGTAAAACTTAAGTGTCGACACCACTTTGGATGTGTCGACACCTACTGGACATGTGTCGACACTAACATTCTGAAGTGTCGACACCAACATCCTAGATGTGTCGACACCTTTTTCCTGAAGTGTCGACACCACTATTCTGTGTCGACATAGACTTGTCTATGTGTCGACACCTTTTTACTTAGCCATTTTCAATTCTGTAAACTTACTCTAAGTTTATCATTCCTAGTTCAATTTTGAATCTATTGAACTTAGCTTCTTCTAGGGGCTTAGTAAACATATCAGCTACTTGATTATCAGTTTTAACATATTCTAATAAAATATCTTCTCTTTCTACATGCTCCCTAAGAAAATGATATTTAATTTCAATATGTTTAGTTCTACTATGAGATACAGGGTTATTAGCTATTGAAATAGCACTTGTAGAATCACAGAAAAGTGGAGTTCTACTTACCTGAAATCCATAGTCCTCTAGCTGATGTTGAATCCACAGAAGTTGAGCACAGCAACTTCCTGCAGCCACATACTCTGACTCTGCTGTGGAGATAGCCACACTGGTTTGCTTTTTGCTACTCCATGAAATTAGTCTCCCACCTAGGAATTGACAGGTTCCAGTAGTGCTCTTTCTATCTTCTTTGCATCCTGCAAAGTCTGCATCTGAATAACCTGTTAGATCAAAATCTCCATTCCTAGGGTACCAGAGGCCTAGATAGGGAGTGCCCTTTAGATATCTCAATATTCTTTTGACTGCAGTCAAATGAGACTCTTTAGGGCAGGCTTGATACCTGCACAAACACATGTAGCATACATGATGTCAGGTCTACTAGCAGTCAAGTATAATAGGGAGCCAACTATCCCTCTATACAAGGTTTCATCTACAGGTTTCCCTGCATCATCCTTGCTAAGAGACATACTTGACCCCATAGGAGTCTTCATGGTGCTGGATGAATCCATACCATACTTCCTTATGAGTTCTAGGGTGAACTTGGACTGACATATGGATAAACCACTTTCAGTCTGTTTAACTTGGAGACCCAAGAAAAACTTCAGCTCTCTCATACTACTCATCTCAAACTGACCTTGCATAAGTTTTGCAAACTTTTTGCAAAGGCTGCTTTCAGTAGACCCAAATATAATGTCATCTACATATATTTGGACTAGTATTACTTTGCCTCTAGATTCCTTAAGGAATAGAGTCTTATCTATTTTCCCCTTGAGAACTTATTCTCAATGAGGAAACTAGATAGGGTTTCATACCAAACCCTAGGGGCTTGCTTTAACCCATATAAAGCTTTCCTAAGTCTATAGACATGATGAGGTAGAGTTGGATCAACAAAACCTGAAGGCTGTTCCACATAGACTTCTTCTTTAAGATTACCATTTAGGAATGCTGACTTGACATCCATTTGGTAAACCTTGAATCCTTGATAGATTGCATAGGCCAAGAACATTCTTATGGCTTCCAGTCTGGCTACTAGAGCAAAGGTTTGATCAAAGTCAATACTTTCTTCTTTCCTATATCCTTTAGCAACCAGTCTAGCCTTATTTTTAATGATGACCCCTTGTTCATCCATCTTATTCCTGTAGATTCACTTAGTTCTTATTATATTGTGGTCTTTAGGTTTAGGAACAAGTTCCCAAACCTTGCACCTTTTGAACTGATTAAGCTCTTCTTGCATTGCTTCAGTCCATTGTGGATCCAGTATTGCTTCTTCAAATTTCTTAGGTTCAACTTGAGACAGAAAGCTGGAGTAGATTGCTGCATTTATGTATCTGTTCCTGGTTTGTACTTCTTGTCTTGGATCTCCAATAATCTGCTCTACTGGATGATCTCTTAGATGCCTGTTGGCTGGAGGCATCCTTACTTCTGGTTGAACCTCTTCAGCATCTCCATCATGTTGTACTCCTTGTATTTCTTCAGCAATTGGTACATGTAGTTCTCCCCCTGGACAACAGCTACTGTCTTCTACTTGCTGTCTTGCAGCAGGTACTTCTTCTACAGTTAGCTTGTCCATTTTCTTTGTTAAGCCTGTGGGGCTGCATAAACTACTAGACAACTCATTGTTAATAAGTTTAGTCTCATCAAAAACTACATGCACAGATTCTTCTACAACTTGTGTAGTCAAGTTGTAGACTCTATAAGCCTTACTATTATTGCTGTACCCAAGAAAAATTCCCTCTTGGGACTTGGCAGCAAACTTAGTTAAGTAAGACTTCTCATTATTAAGTATGAAGCATTTGCAACCAAAGATCCTAAAATAGGATAGGTTTGGTTTCCTGCCTTTCACAACTTCATAGGGGGTCTTGTTAAGCCTTTTAGTGATGGTAGCCCTATTTATAACATGGCATGCAGTGTTAACTGCTTCAGCCCAGAAATATTCTGGCAGTGATGTATCACTTATTAGGGTCCTACCAGCCTCTATCAAGGTTCTATTCTTCCTCTCAGCAATGTCATTTTGCTGAGGTGTTCTAGGTGAAGAGAATTCTTGAAATATCTCAAAGTCTTCACATAGTTTTGTCATGCTATCAGACTGAAATTCAGTACCATGGTCACTTCTAATTTTGACCACTGTACTATTTAGTTCATTCTGAATTTGCTTGACAAAGCTAAAGAAGACACTAGGTGTTTCAGATTTCTGTCTTAAGAAGAACACCCAGGAAAACCTTGAGTAGTCATCTACAACTACAAAGGTATAGACCTTCCTACCTAAGCTGTGAACTGGCATTGGACAAAAAAGATCCATATGCAAGAGGTATAAACACCTCACAGCATCTTTGTTTTCTATGCTTCTAAAGGTGGATTTAGTCTGCTTGCCCTTTTGACAAGCTGAGCAAATACCATCTTTGACACACTTAACTTGAGGACCATTCCTCACTAACTCTTTGCTAAAGAGTTTGCTAATAGTCTTGTAGTTAAGATGGGCTAGCCTCTTGTGCCATTTGACACAATGAGAGACTGTCTCATCAGCTACAAGACAAACTGGAGAACCATTGTTCTCAATCATAATGTCTAGGCAGTAGACATTCCTCTTCGTATAACCTGTCAAAATGATCTCTTGATCACTTGACCTCTTGATATGACAGCCATTTTTAACAAATGAGATGACATACCCTACATCACTTAATTGACTTATACTTATTAGGTTGTGTTTCAACCCTTTAACATAAGCCACTTGAGTAATGGTAACCAAGTTTGTAGAAATGTTACCAAACTCTTTGATGATTCCTTTTTCAGAACCATCAAAGGTTACTTTTGGACCATCTTTTATTGGAATATAGTCCTTTAGTAATCCTCTTGTTCCAGTCATATGTCTAGAACATCCACTGTCCAAGTACCATGTTGGGGTATAGGCCACTTGGACTCACTGCAAAACAGATTAATGAACCTTAGAACCCAAAGAATTCTTGGGTCCTTGGTACTTGTTAGTCTGCAATCTGACAAAGCTACCCACTGACTTTCCAACAGGTAGTTTGGTACTCACTTTGGCACTAGCATTGTGCCAACAGTCCACTGCAAAATGGCCAACTTTGCCACAGCACCAACATTCAAACTTATTGTACCTTTGCTTAGGTACTGCCTTGGCTGTCTTGTCTACAACAGGCTTGTTGAATGTTGGGGCTTTGCCCTTGGACTTAGACTTGGACTGCTCAGTCCCTGCAGGTCTAATAAAGTCCAGTCCAGCCTTGCCTTTATGATGAACAAATTCATCAATTAAAGGTAGCACTGACTTAGGTTTAGAAAACCTAGCAACAAGATCTCTCTCTTTCTGAAGATTTATCTTCAGACTCTTGATTTGATCATTCTTAAAGGTGATAGTGCCCATCTGAATCACTGTTATGTGTTTCAGCCTGACTATTTCATTAAGCTTTTGATCAAATTGCTTCTCAGAATCTGTTGCAGCAGCTTTAAGATCAGCAATTTCCTTTGCCTGACTTTTGGCAAGGGACTTGCTTTTCTTGTAAGCTTGCAACAGCACTTTATATTCATCTATAAGCTGATGAATATCATCCTCAGACTCAGATACATTCTCATCACTTGATGAAGAAGAATCTGAATCTGAACTAGAACAAGAAACTGAACTTGAACTTGAACCTTGTACCTTACTGGGTCCTGGCTGCTCCAGGATTTTGGTACTCTCTGTCAAAGTCATTAGCCCTTGGCAATGACTGTCTTCTTGTTCATAAATAGACACCATGATCTGCATGAATTCTTCTTCTTCTTCTTCAGCAAACAGCCCTATGTAGGCTTCAGCCTCAGACTCAGTTTCTGAAGAAGAGATATCTAATAAAGTCTTCTCCTTCTTGGCTACAAAAGACTTTTCTTTCTTGCCTTTGAAATAAGTTTTTTTCCTGTCACTAGACTCTTTTCTCTTTTCAGGACAGTCTGTAATAACATGACCCTGTCTATTGCAGCAATAACACACTATCTTTGAACCAGTTGTCTTGCTTGATTTTGTCCTCTTCTTGTCTTTCTTTGAAGGCTTTTTCTCCTGATAAAAGTCTTCCTTTCCCTTTGAAGAAGAAGGTCTTGACCTCCACTGTTTCTTCTTCAAGAATTTCTGAAAGTGTCTAGTGAAGGCAGCAAAGTCTTCATCACTTTCACTGCTCTCAGTCTTTGTGCTGACTGACTCATCTGATTCTGATTCAACTAGCTCTGGAGCTGGAGTTGATGACTTATTCCTGCACTTTCTGGGGACATCTGTCTTGAAAGCAACTATTCTTTCCTTGTGTTCAATTCTTGTTGATTTCTCCTCCTCTTTTCTCACTATCAACTGCATCTCATATGACAATAACTTGCCAAACAATGTAGGAGGAGGAATTTCCCCCAACTTAGTCATTTCTCTTATGGCACAGATCTTGGTGTCCCAATCTTTGGTTAGGGACCTTAGGAACTTGTCATTTAGTTCATAGTTACTGAACTCTCTTCCATAAGACATGAGTTCATTCACTATTCTGTAGAACTTCTTATAGCACTCAGTTATGCTATCACCTTTTCCTTGTCTAAAACTCTCATACTCCTGATTTAGCAAGGATTTTCTATCTTGTCTAAATTCTTCAGATCCCTCCATATACACAATAAGAGTGTCCCACATCTCTTTGGCTGTCTTTCAGTGTATAAGATTCTGAAAAGCTGCATCATCAATGGCACTCACTATTACGTTTTGTGCCCTCTTGTCCATGGTGGCTAGGACAATCTCATCCCTAGTCATTTCAGAGAAATCCTTTGGAGTTCTCTGATTTGCATCTAGAACAGATATATTCATGGGCACATAAGGCCCTTCCTTTACTGTGATGTAGATTCTAGGGTCTGAGGCCTCCATA
Source organism: Platanthera guangdongensis (assembly GCA_039583875.1). Classification (NCBI taxonomy): domain Eukaryota; kingdom Viridiplantae; phylum Streptophyta; class Magnoliopsida; order Asparagales; family Orchidaceae; genus Platanthera; species Platanthera guangdongensis. Next base: position 136,248 of record JBBWWR010000238.1, on the reverse strand, counting down.
AACAGCCTTACCCTTTCCTTCCAGATCCCAAAGATTTCCTTTCTGCATATGAGCAATTTCATGGAACCCAATTCCTTGTGATTTTCAGAGGAACCCATGTTTCTTGATTTTCTTGAATTTCTTGAATCTGTATTTTGCCTTACACTGAATCTGCCAAACAGGATCTCCTCAGACTGTTAGTCCTTTTTGAGGAACCTCCCTCTGATACCACTTGAAAGATATGGTACCTAAACACCTAGAGGGGAGGTGAATAGGTGACCTAATCCTTTTTGAACTTTAATGGCAGCAATCAGTTATATCACAGATTACTAACTATTTTATCACAGCAAAACACAAAGCATACACAGCAAATCACAACACAGTACAGCAGACACAGTGGTTTATAGTGGTTCCCCAAGATATGGGTACATCCACTTTCCCCCTTCGCCTATCTAGTAGTGTACTAGATTCGGCCAAACTCCTCCACTGTCTCAGAACCCAAATTGGTTCCTACACCTCAGGCCCAAAGCCTTACAACTCAGCTTTATCCCAAAGCATACACTCAGCGACAAAGGCCTACACTCAGCCACCCAGGCCTACACTCAGCCAATCAAGGCCTACACTCAGAGATAACAATCGCCTACACTCAGGCCAAAGGCCCTACCCTCAGCCTTTATAATTATAGGCTTACAATTCACTCAGATCCAAAGGATCCTACAAGATAAAAATGATTATTGAAATAATAACTCAACAACTCAAAAACAAGAGAGGGGAGTTGAGAGTTTCTTGATGAGTTCTTGGAAGTACTCAGCTGGATTCAATCTGACTTAGCTTTCTTCAAAGCTTCTTGAGTAGAACTGAATAAGATTGTCTCCTTCTGCAGTTGTTCCTTGACCTCTGCCACTTAGAATTCAGAATAGATCTGAACCCTTCTTCTCAGCCTAGTTCTAGAGGCTGATTTCTTGGATGGAGCCCTCTCTCTCCAACTTCTTAGATCTGCACTTGGACTGCAAGATCTTCTTGTGTTGATACTTTGTGTACCACTTTAATAACTTGTTTTTCAACAATCTGAACAACAGTTTCTGTAAACTGTATGTGCCTATTTATAGGCCTTCTTCATGGTAACCGGCTGCTCCGGTTCATAACTGTCTTCTGACATCTCTGACAGGTGCTGTAGACCGGCTGGAACGGCAGCTGTCAAGTCATCCAGTCATTTCTTGAAAATCTCTAACTGTCTGAAAGTGTCGAGACTTTCTGTCTTTAAGTGTCGACACTTATAGTCCAAGTGTCGACACATGCTGTGTAAGTGTCGACACAAGTCTACAAGGTGTCGACTCAACTCCTTGTATGTCTTAACACAGATTCTTCTTCAGGTGTCGACACTGAAATTGAGTGTCGACACGAGTACTTGATCTTCTATCTTTAGCTGAATTCTTCTAAGTGTCGACACATCACCTTTGTGTCGACACAACTTCTTGTGTTGAATCTGTTAAGTGTCGACACTGCTTCTTGGTGTCGACACATAGTCTTCTATGTTGATACTTGTTGAGTGTCGACACAGCTCCTTGTGTCGACACTTGATTCTTCTGTTGAGACTCCAGCTGAGTGTCGACACATTCCCTTAGTGTCGACACTTGTACTTAGAATATTTTGTTGATAATTCTGTTCTTTGCTAAGTGTTGACACAGCTCCATGTGTCGACACTTACTTCAAGTGTAGAGTCTTTAGCTTAGTGTCGACACATTGTTCTGGGTGTCGACACTTACTTCATGTGTTGACTCTTCTGATGAGTGTCGACACTTTGTTCTTGGTGTCGACACTTTCTTCAAGTGCTGACTCTTCTTGTTGTGTCGACACATTGTTCTGGGTGTCGACACTTTAACTTAGTCTCTGCTGTCTTTTGCTGAGTGTCGACACAGCTCCAAGTGTCGACACTTTCTGGTGTAGACACAGCTTCACTGGGTGTCGACACAGCTCCTTGTGTCGACACTTTCTGTCTGCACTTTTCTTCACTGAGTGTCGACACAGCTCCAAGTGTCGACACTTTCTGTCTGGTGTCGACTCTGCATCCCAGGTGTCGACACAAGTGCTCCAAGTGTCGACACTGCTTGTCTGGGTGTCGACACAAGTCTACATAAGTGTCGACACTTTCCCTCTGGGTGTCGACACATGGACTTAGAAACTTTTTGCTTCAGTCCAGTGATTACATAACCTGCACAAGTAAACTCAACATACATCAAATACATTATGATATATATCATTGAGTTGGGTGAGGCTTCTTCAAATCAGGTACATTTAACCAATGTACCCAACAGGAGTTGTGTCGACACTTACAAGAAATCAACAAAGTACTGAAGAACAAGGAGTTGCGTCGACACACATTATCAGTGTCGACACATGATGAAGAAGCTGTGTTGAGAAGTAATTTCTACAACACAAGGAGTTGTGTCGACACCATGAAGGCTAGTTTCGACACTTAGTCTACTTGTGTCGACACTTAGTCTATAAGTGTCGACACTTAAAGACAGACTGTCTCGACACTTTCAGACAGTTACAGATATTTCAAGAAGTGACTGGATGACATGACAGCTGTCATTCCAGCCGGTCTACTGCAACTGTCAGAGTTGTCAGAAAGTCGTTAGGAACCGGATCTGAGTTGTAAGCCTGAAATTATAAAGGCTGAGTGGTAGGGCCTTTGTGCCTGAGTGTAGGAGATCCATTTCTCTGAGTGTAGGCATGTTGTAGGCTGAGTGTAGGCCTTATGGCTGAGTGTAGGTCTTTGGAGAAGACTGAGTTGTAGGGCTGCTGAGCCTGAGTTATAGGAGTGGGTTCACTCTGAGCTGTAGGAACCTGGTTGGGGTTCTGAGTGTAAGATCTGAGGATCTGAGGAATAGTGGAGGAGTTTGGCCGAATCTAGTACACTGCTAGATAGGCGAAGGGGGGAAAGTAGATGTACCCAAACCTTGAGGAACCACTATAAAACTGTGTGTACTCTGTGTATGTGATTGATGTTGTGTATGATGTTTATAGTTCTGTGAAATCTGTGATATAATCTGCCTAAAAATTTAAAAAATATTAAGTCACCTATTCACCCCCCCTCTAGGTGATTAGGTACAATTTCTTTCATCTTCTGTGCGCACTCCCGCGTGTGCCTCTTCCTAGCATGCTCTCGTGCGCGCTCCTGCACGCACCTCTTCCTTGCGCGCTCTCGCGCGCTCCGCTTCCATACATGTGTTTGCACAGTCTCCTCCAGCAAGCGCTCTGCACGCTCTCCTCCAGGAAATGATCTGTGCTCTCTCCTCCAGCAAGCGCTATGAGCGCTCTCCTCCCGCAAGTACTCTACGCTCTCTCCTCCAGCAAGCACTCCAAGAACTCAACGCGCTCTCCTACAGCAAGCACTCCACACCCTTTCCTCCAGCAAACACTTTGCGCCCTCTCCTCCAACAAGCACTCTGCGCACTCTGCGCCAGCAAGCACTCAAGAACAATCGCTCCAACCACCGACAAGACAATCATACCCAACCACTCCAAAAGTCAATCAGAGACAAGTCACAAAGGATACGGTACATAGAGTGCGTCACTTGAGTTTCTATGTAGCAGATACCAAGCAGTGTGCAGAGTGTGTTGCTCCTGCTTCCAAGAATCATCAAAGCACCTCGAAGTACAACGAGCACATCACCCCCCTGAAGAACACATAGAGATACGTAGCTTAACGAGTGGTGGTTTGTCACCCTTCGAGCTCTTCCCCATTCTCTCTCTCAATAATTGTAACGAGAGGCAACTTGTTGCCCTCGAATTCTTCAAGAAAGTTTTGTCCAACAACCAAAAAATAGTGGAGTTTTGGCCGATACAGATCCGGCCAGCCACGTTGGTTTTCACAGTTGAAGGGTTTTCACATTAAAAAAATTCTTTTTCCAACTTTCTACTTGCTGTGACTGTTTGTGCGCTCGACCGCTCCCTGACTAAGATGGTTCAATTTATTCCGGTCTACCAGAGCCTTGAGCGATCCACAATAGTTTGGCGTTGTATGTGGGAACGCAGTTCCCACCATTCCTAGAAGACCAAGAAGACAATATCCTCAGCACAACGATACTCGAGACTACAAAACATGGCAAGAATAGCCGCTCGCACAACAGAAAGATTGGTCCTTGGAGGGCACGTTAATCCAACTCTCCCCCACTCGCTCGTCAGCACATGTACTATAGAAAGGGCCATGCCTGCATAATTAGAGGAACACGTGCGCCAAGTAGAAGTGAATCATAGACAAGCACTCACGAGTACCCTTCAACTAGCTTTTGTGCTCAGCGACTCGCCTCCCCCTTTTTGGACTATTCTATGAACAAAGAGCCAGCCAGTAAGTACAGTATGCCTGCAAGAAAATCTGCCAGTACTGCTAGCTCAGCTCGTCCCAAAGAATCTGAAATCATCAACCCCATTACCATACGACAATATCAATCCCCGAGCCTTCATTTCGAAGGATTTCTCACAAAGAAGTTCGCAACTCAGTCCCCAAGGAGAACAGTCAAGGCACGCGACAGACCGCTCTGACCCGATATCCCCAAAAACTACTGAAAGTTAAAGGTTGTTACTCACCTAGAGGGGGTGAATAATTGATTTACTTATTTTTGAAATGTCTTAAGTTATCCTTAAAGAGTGTAATGAGTAAACAGATTGCACCAAAAAACACAGCACATCACGGAGCATACAAGAATCTATAGTGGTTCCCCAAGAATGTGTACATCCACTTTCCCTCTTCGCATATCTAGCATAGAGCTAGCTTGGGCCAAACTTATCCAAAACTTTCTTCTCAGATCATCGGATCTTATAATCTCAGGAACACAATTTCCCTACCTCTGACACTTACACATAGGTCCTACACCTCAGATCTACAAACAGATCCTACACCTTAGGCTTTCAACATAAGCCCTACAAACTCAGGCTTTCCTCAAGCCCTAAAAATTCAGATCTGAAAAATTATCCTACACTCAGATTCACACAGAAATCTTACAAACTCATATCCTTCAAGGATCTTGCAGAGTAATAGAATACAAAGATTGACTCAACACCCTAGAGCTTGAGTCTTTAAGTAAAACGACACAATAAATTCCTCTTCCTCTTCTTGATTAGCACTTGATATAGACTCAGTTTGGCTCAGCTGCAGCGACTGGAGAAGCAGTGGTGGGAAGCAATGATGAAATAATCAAATGTTTTGCAGAGTAGTGGCAGAATCTATGAAACTGTTTGGAAGGACAGCGTTTGCAGTGCTGTTTCAAATGAAAAAAATGTTTAAGTTGTTTGGCAAAACAATTGTGCGGTGTGCTTTTCATTTTTTTATCAAATTCAATTTCAACTCATAAACATAAATCAAGGGGTTGATAACAATGACATTCATTAGCATTATATCATGGAAGAGAGGATTGCAAATATATTACTGAACAAAAACTTTGAGTATTGCAATCCTTTTTAAATCAATACCACAATAAAAAAAAATATTTACCAAAAATATGAACAAAATTGCAGATTCAAAGCTCTTGTTCAATAAATATAACAGATTTTTTGGGTATATGCGAAAGCAAGCTGTGGAAATAAAACAGGAATGGTGAATCCCAGAAATTGAACGGGAATCTGCGAAAATCATGCTAACTGGCTATCATGTCCTGGTGTCCCATCTCTTCCCCGGGCTGTCCTTAACCTTCCTCTCACAAAAACTCTTCTCTTTCTCCATTGATACAAATTTAATTGAAGCTATGCAGCCTCTACATGGGCCTGAGCCGCAGCACATGATGCTTCTCCATCATCTAGGTTCTGGAGATTCAGATGAGTGGAGATCGAACCCATTAATCTCAGAGTAAAATCCTGAGGACAGTGATGAAATGCAAGCGGGAATAGCAGAAATCAGAAATACGGTTTCGATCCGTACCTGAAATGGAGGAGGAGGCTCGTCGGCGTGTAGAGGGACGACGTTCACCGGAGAGAAATAGAAAATCAAAAGAAATGTTCGTCGGAGGAGGTGGATCGCCGGTGTGTAGGGAAGGAGAGCAACAGGCTCGTGGGAAAATCGCGGCTAAGGCGAGATGGGGAGAAAACAGCGAGGTGGAGTCGGGGGAGAAAATAGCGTGGGGGAATCGCGCGATTTCCAGTCGCAAAAATTAAGATCCGGTTGAGGACGTAAACCGGTGAAAATAAGCACCCAAACGGAGCCATAATTTCTTGAAATGGCGGACTTCATCAAGAGAGTTTGTATCGACAAGGAGTACTTCCAAAAGATGTTGCTGAAGAAAAAGAAGAATCTCTTTCTGAACTTGCAGGTATTGAAGATGATTCCTAGTTGAAGTTTGACCACTGTTCAAAACTTTCACAAAACTTAGAAGAGTAAGTCGTGATGAATCTTTGTGAATACTGAGTGCTTGCAATCCTTTTTCTCAAGAGTTAAAGCTTGATGCGGCGTTTTGAAAAAACGCGGCCCCTCACACCTAAAACGCCACTCCAAACAAAGCCATAATTTCTTGAAATAGCTGACTTGATCAAGAGAGCTTGTATCAGACAAGGAGTACTTCCAAAAGATGTTACTGAATAAAAAGAAGAATCTCTCTCTGAAATTGCAGGGATTGAAGATGATTCCTAGTTGAAGTTTGACCACTATTCAAAACTTTCACAAAACTTAGAAGAGTAAGTCGTGATGAATCTTTGTGAATACTGAGTGCTTGCAATCCTTTTTCTCAAGAGTTAAAGCTTGATGCAGCGTTTTGAAAAAACGCGGCCCCTCAAACCTAAAACAAACAGGGCCATAATTTCATGAAATGGCTGACTTGATCAAGAGAGCTTGTATGTAACAGCCCAATTTTCAGCAGGCAAAATTTTGGGTGAAACGACCTGGGACACAAGCGTGTCCCGGTGTCAGCTCGTCGAACGTGGAATCGTCGAACGCGGAATCGTCGAACGGAAATTGTCGAACGGGAATCGTCGAACGCGGAATCGTCGAACGGAAATCGTCGAATGGAAATCGTCGAGCGCTGACAAATCGTCGAACGCGCTGTTTGACGATCGCTGGTGAGATCGACGATTGCTGGCGAGCTCTACGATCGCTGCCTGATCGTCGAACGCAGATCGTCGAGCGCAGGCCTGTGACACGGGCATGTCACAGGGCGTCTCAGCGTGGTCGACGAACTCAGTCCGACGAATTGGAACTGGGGCGTGTCTAGTGCCGTGTCTGGGCACACGGCCTGGGACACGGGCGTGTTACAGGCCGTGTGAGTCTCAGGTGATTTTGAGATTTTTTTCAGCTTGATGAACACGTCCATAGACATGGGCGTGTCTGAAGGCGTGTCGGGTGACACGGCCCATGACACGGGCGTGGCATATGGGCATGTCACTGGATTGGATAAGTCGGTTGAGCACCGCTTGAGGAACACGGCCTGGGACACGGGCATGTCACAGGCCGTGTCAGGCAAATATTGTACTTTTGTGGCAAAATCATGGCTGTCCGTTCTTTCAGCTGGGATCCAATGGCTGAGCTGCCTCCCTGTTCCCTTATGGCCGTGAATGAGAAGAGAAATCTCATTTCTCATTTGGTCTTCTCTTTCTTCATTTCTAGTGAGAGAAAGGGAGAAGAAGGAGGAGGAGAAAAGGGGCTGGTCACCGGTGCTGCTATGGTTTACCGACGAGATTCGAGGCCGATATTGCGGCGGAAAAGCTCTTGTGAGCCGTTCGAGCCAGCTTAGAGCTCATAGCACCAAAGAGGTCTTCAAGGGTAATGACCTTTCTTCCTAGCCATGTGAAGGCTTCCTTTTTGGCATATGTATGTGATTCCCCCACCAAAAGGTGGCTGATTTTGGGAGTCTTTGGGTTGATTCATGGAATCCCCTTTGTTGGCATATAGATCCGGAAATGGAGTACAGAATAGGCATGCTGTGTGAAGCCCATTTGGACAGGTTGGTATGGATTGGTTATGTTGCATACGAACCGGAAAAGACTCCGTGATAAACATGTCGTTTAGGAGTCGACGGGTTGGACCTGTGAAAGAAAGTAGCAGGAAGTACTGGAGTGGTAGTCCAGGAAAATACCCGTATAATGATTGTGCTGCTTGTGCTATTGGGTCATACCTGTGAATGCGTAACAGGAAGTACTGGTGTGACCAGGAAAGGCCCTTTGTGATGCTTGATGTCATAGGTGGTACCGGTGAAGCGAGTAACAGGAAGTACTGGCATGATAGCCAGGAAAGACACCTGATATTTTTCATATTTGCGGCGTACACCTGCGAAGAGAGTAGCAGGAAGTACTGGTGTGCACAGGAAAGACCCGCTAATTTTGTGAGAGAATGGGTGTAATAGAAATACCCATGCTTGAATGCCAGAACAGGATCGGTGAGACCTACCCGCGCCTTTATTTAGCCGCGAGTGCACCGTACTCGGTGATGATAAGGCGATTTGAGCAACGGGGGGGGGGGGGGGGGGGGGGTGGAGGATCTGACCTACGTTATGTCCGTCCGACGTGAGACTAGAAGGTGCGATCTGTTGGAGCACATAGCAAGAGTCTTAGGCCTACGCGCCGTGATGCAATGGGGGGCTACGGGCCCATCTCAGTTCACTAAGACTATAAAACTCCGGCTGCACGCCATGGAGTAAATGCTCAAGTGAGTTGTCATTGGGCTGTAACCCTAAGACGGTGGTGGGCAACTGATTTGCCAGTACACCAAGAATGTGCCCTGAGTGCACTGACTGTTGGGCCGGGTGGCTAACGGTTGTGATGGCATGTGTGCGTGAAGCATTGGGATGGCATATATGAAGCTCTATATGGGAAGATCATCTCTATATGGTAGAGTTTGCATATAATAACAGCTACCAGGCGAGCATTGGGATGGCACCATATGAAGCTCTATATGGAAGGAAGTGTCGTACGCCCTTGGCTTGGGTAGAAGCGGGTGAAGCTCGGGTTTTTAAACCAAATGAGGTCGATGAAGCAAACTCAACCATACGGATGATTCGAGAGAAACTACTTATTGCTCAAGATCGACAAGCTAAGTACTACAACGCCAAGCACCGGAACGTGGAATTTGCGGTTGGCGATTGGGTCTACTTGAAGATCAAACCATTCAAAGGTGTCTCTCAGATTCGACGATTGAAAAAGTTGAGTCCACGATATTTGGGTCCTTTTGAAGTGGTTGAGCGAGTTGGCGAAGAAGCTTATCGGCTAGCTCTGTCGGCAGACTTGGGTGAGTTACATGATGTATTTCACATCTCGGTGCTTCGGAAGGCCGTGAAAGATCCAGCTCAAGTGATCGCGGATGATCGTGTGCCGGTGGAGTATGGGCTAACAACGAGAGTTAGACCCATTCAGATCGAAGATCGAGCCGAGAAACAGTTGCGGAACAAGACGGTCGGCATGGTAAAAGTCCGACGGGATAACCGCAGCCGTGAAGAACTGACATGGGAGCGAGATCAAAACATGCGAGAAGAGTTCCTTGAGCTGTTTTGTAATCTGTAGAGAGAATGTTGTAACATAAAATTTTGCATGTTGTAACATTTTTCTTGCTGGTTATTGATTGCCTTCCTGTGTCTGAATTTCGAGGACGAAATTTCTTGTAGGAGGGGAGGATTGTAACAGCCCAAATTTCTCAAACAGGAAATTTTGGGTGACACGGCCTGGGACACGGGCGTGTCCCAGGGCGTGTCAAGCTGGAGTCGACGATTTGGCCTTGAGGTCGACGAAATTTGGAGTCGAGGGTCGTCGAACATCAGACACGGCCTGCGACACGGGCGTGTCGCAGGGCGTGTCGGGGCCGTGTCGACGATCGGCCTGGCTGTCGACGTTTTTGCGCTCGACAATGTGTCGAGAGGGGGGCACACGGCCCAGGACACGGGCGTGTCCCAGGCCGTGTCGTCGAGTGTCGAGATGTCGAGATCGTCGAGTGTTGAGATGTGGTCGTCGAGTGTCGAGAAGTTGAACACGGCCTGTGACACGGGCGTGTCACAGGGCGTGTCAAATCAGGTCGACGAACTCAGCGCGACGAATTTTGCGCTAGGCCGTGTCTGAGTGCCGTGTATGGGCACACGGCCTGGGACACGGGCGTGTCACAGGCCGTGTGAAGTCTCGGGTTGTTTGAGATTATTTTTCGCCCAAGCACACGACCACAGACACGGGCGTGTCTGAAGGTGTGTTGGGTGACACGGCCCATGACACGGGCGTGTCCCATGGGCGTGTCACTGGTTTGGATCAGTCGGTTGACCACCGCTTGAGGCACACGGCCTGGGACACGGGCATGTCACAGGCCGTGTCAGGTCAAATTTAGCTTTTCTGGCATTTTTGTGGCCGTCCATTCATTCAACCTGGATCCAAAGGCTGAGCTTCTTTCCTCTTTTCCTAAAGGCCGAAATCTGAGAATTTAGTCTCATTTTACTTAGCCTTTATCTTTCTTCAAGTTAAGAGAGAAAGGAGAGGAAGAAGGAGGAAGAAGAGGAAGGGCTGCTGCTGGTGGTGCTGTAGTTTTCCGACGAGAAAGCCGAAGCCGGCGTTGCGGAGGAAAAGTTCTTGCGAGCCTTTCGAGCTAGCTTTGAAGTTATGGCACCGAAGCGGTCGTCAAGGGTAACGACTTTTCTTCCAAGCCATGTGAAGGCTTCCTTTTGGCATATAGTTGTGATTCCCCCACCAAGAGGTGACTGCTTTTGGGAGTCTTTTGGGTGATTCATGAAATCCCCTTGTTGGCATATAGATCCAGAATTGGAGTACGGAATAAGTATGCTGTGTGAAACCCATCTGGACAGGTTGGTCTGGATTGGTGATGTTGCATACGAACCGGAGAAGACTCCGTGATAACGTGTAGTTTAAGGAGTCAACGGGTTATGCCTACGAAAAGGAGTAGCAGGAAGTACTGGAGTGGTAGTCCAGGAAAATATCTGTGTTATGTTTTGGGTCATACCTATGGATGAGGCACAAGAAGTACTGGTGTGACCAGGAAAGACCCTTTGTGCTGCTTGATGTCGTAGGGTGTCCACCTGTGAAGCGAGTAACAGGAAGTACTGGCATGATAGCCAGGAAAGACCCCTGACATTTGTGATTTTGCGGTGTCCACCTGTGAAGAGAGTAACAGGAAGTACTGGGATGCCCAGGAAAGACCCGCTGTTGTGATAAGAAAATGAGTATAGAGAAATACCCAGGCTTGAATGCCAAGAACAGGATTGGTGAGACCGACCCGCGCCTTTGATATAGCCATGAGTACGCTGTACTCGGAGAAGGCAAGGCGATTTGAGCAACGGGGGGTGGAGGATCCGACCTGCGCTATGTCCATCCGACGTGAGACCAAAAGGTGTGGTCTATTGGAGCGCATAACAAGAGTCTTCGGCCTGCGCGCCATGACACAATGGGGGGCTACGGGCCATCCCGGTGTAGGAGGACTATAAAACTCCGGTTGCACGCCATGGAGTAAATGCTCAAGAGATTTACCGTTGGGTGGTGACCCTGATACGGTGGTGGGCAAGAGCTTTGCCAGAACACCAAGAATGTGCCCTGAGTGCACGGACCGTTGGGCCGTGTGGCGAACGGTTGTGATGGCTTGTGTGCGGGAAAGCACATTTTGATGAAATATGTTGCCATACTGTATTATACTATGCCTGCAGGGAGGATTACCGCTGCCCCGAGAAAAGGGGTAGGGTCGTTATAATTTGGTCAGCTGAACGCTGACCGTTGCTTTTGTTTGTCACCGCTGGGTGGATTGTCCCTGTACAGGTGCTGGAGAGCCGAGCGGGACACATAGTGGTTGACGTTCCTGCTGTTGTTGCTGCTACTGCTGCTAGCCCTCGAAGGCTATATGTGTTGGAAATATTGTGTGTTTTCTTTTATTGTGGCCGGCCTGCGCGCCAATCTGTTTAGGACACTGTGTGAAAGCCATGTACGACCATAAGGCCAACTCTTTTACTTGTTGTAAGACATTCCTATATCGTATAAAATGTGGCGTTTTATATTTGGGCATTCATGAGGAGTTCAAGTTGTAGTCTAAGCTTCCGCTAGAATGCTTTGTGATAGGTGCGATGCGCTACTCTGGTATCATCCTGTACCTTCACCGCATGTTTTGTGATATATCCTGTGGGGCCCCGGCCGGACCTTCTAGAATATACCATATGAACGGATGAGGTTGTTACAGCCGCTGTTACTTCGCTGCTCCAGCGCCCTCTGTTGTCCTCCCCTCCTTCCCAGGACTCCTATGCTCACAAGGATCAGCGGGGGGGGGGGGGGGGGGGGGGGGGGGGGTTTCTGACCACAACCACTCAGGCGGGTGCGGTTCGTCCAGGTTCCTCTGCTCTCACTGTGGTCGTACCGGCCATTTTGTTGATCATTGCTGGCAGAAACATCCTCATCTTCGCCCTTCCGGTGATGCATCTTCCTTGACCTCCGCCTTCTCTCGGCCATCTGCCTCTGTGGCCACGACTTCAGGTAGTGCCCACGTCGTTACCTAAGGTAAATGGCTGATTGACTCGGGTGCTACAAATCACATGACTGGCAACCCTCATTACTTCTCTCTCCTAAAAACGCATGACCGATTTCCGCCGGTTCGTGTGGCGAATGTTTCCCCCTCCCCGGTTCATGGGAAGGGCATGGTTCAAGTCACCCCGTCGCTTTGCTTGGAGGACACTCTCTATGTACCAAAGTTCCCATGCAATTTATTATCTGTTACTACTTTATGCAAGCAACTTCAGTGCTCCGTCTTACTCACTCCCACTTCTTGTTCTTTCCAGGACCCGAGGACCCAGCAGACTATTGCTACTAGGACTGAGAGCGGTGGCCTCTACTTCCTCGATAACATTTCTGCTCTGTCTGCCTACTCCTCCTCCTCTACATATCTGCTTCAATGACATCTTCGCCTTGGACATCCTCCTCCTCGGATTCTTCGACAGCCTCTGCCCTACTTACCTCCGACCAGTTCTCCGCTCAACTGTGATGTGTGTCAGCTTGGCAAACATCATCGCTCCTCCTTCTCGCCGAAGCAAGGCCATGGCTCCTCTTGCCCATTTAATCTCATTCATTCTGATGTCTGGGGTCCTGCTCCTACCCTCACCGTTGGTCAGGGTAGTTCCTACTTTGTAACTTTTATTGATGATTTTTCTAGATGTACCTTGGTGTATCTGTTAAAAGATCGCTCTGAACTCTTTTCTATCTGACAATGGTTTTATTCTATGATTAAAACTCAATTTGGCATTTCTATTAAAGTCTTTCGCTCTAATAATGCTAAGGAATATCTTAGTCATGAGTTCTCCTCATTCTTTTTGCAACATGGTCTTATTCATCAGACCACCTTGTTTACACCTCCCAGCAAAATGGGGTGGCGGAGCATAAAAACCGTCACCTCCTTGATGTCGCCCGCACTCTCATGACGCAGATGCAAGTGCCCCTCTCCTATTGGGGCTACACTGTACTCCTCGCCTGCTATCTCATCAATCAGCTTCCCTCCACGGTTCTCCACGGCCAGACCCCCTTCTCCATTCTATACCCCAGCCAGGAACCTTTTCCTCTCCCTCTCCGTGTCTTTGGGTGTACAGCTTTTGTACACGCTCTGTTCGCTACCCGCAACAAGCTTTCCCCCCGTTCCACCAAGTGTGTCTTTTTGGGGTACTCTACCACTCAAAAATGCTATTGTTGTTTTTACCCCTTTCTGCGCAAACAATTTGTGTCCACAGACGTGACCTTCGAGAATGCATCCTACTTCTCTCTTGAATCCCCTCTTCCTCCTGATGTCTCTGCTTCTCCACCACCTCTCTCTATTCCTTCCACGCCTATCAACGTCTCCCCTCTTACCTCATCTCCTCCTCCGTCTCCTCCTCTGTCTGTCTCACCCCCTACACCTTCTCCCTCATCTCTGCAGCCGTCTCTCTCTAGTCTCGGGTCAGCCTTCTCCGCCACGCACGCTCCGGTCACTGAGGCACGCGTCGACATGGATCTTCCCATTGCTCTTCGCAAAGGGGTGCGGGCGTGTACTCAACACCCGCTTGAGGCAGTAGTTTCCTATGATCGGCTTTCTCCTTCTCGCAGGTGTTTTGCCTTGGCTATCTTCGCTACTGCCACTCCCCGCACCTACCAGGAGGCTCTTGCTATTCCTCATTGGAAATCTGCCATGGATGAAGAGATGGCTACTCTTACTGAAAGGGGTACTTGGACCCTTGTTCCTCCACCAGTGGGTACTGATGTGGTTGGCTGTCGCTGGGTATTTATTGTGATATTTCGCCCCGACGGCACTATGGATCGCTACAAGGCTCGGCTGGTGGCCAAAGGCTTCACTCAGACTTATGGCATTAATTACTTTGACACTTTCTCTCCGGTTGCTCGCCTCAGTACCATCCGAGTTCTTCTCTCTGTGGATGTCAACATGGATTGGGCTATTTCCTAGCTTGATGTCAAGAATGCCTTTCTCTATGGGGATCTTCAAGAGGACGTCTACATGGAGCAACCTCATGGGTATGTTGCTTAGGGGGAGACAAGGGTATGCCGTTTGAAGAAGGCCATTTATGGCCTAAAGCAGAGCCCTCGGGTGTGGTTCGACAAGTTCAGTGACATTGTGGCTACCATCGGCTTTGCAAGGAGTTCGGCCGATCACTCCTTATTTATTCGCAAAACCGCCTCAGAACTGGTGGTTTTGGCAGTGTATGTGGATGATATTCTTCTTACTGGCGATGACCAAGCTGGGGTGGACTTGACGAAGAAACACCTCCGTCAACACCTGGTCACGAATGATATGGGCTCCCCAAAATAGTTTTTGGGGATAGAAATCTCTCGGAAGCTTGACTCATTGGTTCTCTCCCAATGAAAGTATGCCCTTGATCTTCTACAAGAGGAAGGATTGACAGGTGCCAAACTGGCCCGGTTTCCTATGGCTATTGGAGAAGACAAAACATAGACGGATGACTCGCCTCTTCTGTCTGATGTCACGAGGTATAGATGTTTGGTGGGCAAACTCATCTATCTCACGGTGACCAGACCCGACATCTCCTATGATGTAGATAAGGTTAGTCAGTTTATGCAAGCTCTCAGGGTGTGCCATCTTCAGTCTGCCTTGAAGATTTTAGAGTATGTCAAAGCAGCACCGGGCAAAGGGCTAATCTTTCAGAGGAATGGTCATCTGAGGGTTGAAGCCTACTCAGAATCAAGTTATGCGGATGATAAAGGCGATCGTAAATCCACATCAGATTTTTGTTCTTTTGTTGGAGGAAATCTTGTGAGTTGGAAGAGCAAGAAACAGTCTGTTTTCTCCAGATCCAGTTCAGAAGCCGAATACCGGAGTATGACGTCAACCACGTGTGAGTTAAAGTGGTTGCGGGCTCTCATGCTTGACCTAGGAGAGGTCTATGACTATCCACTTCCTATGTTATGTGATAATAAGGCCGCTACATATAGAAGTCGACTGCCACTTCATTCGGGAAGAGATTTTGAAGAAACAGATTTGTACTCTGTTTGTCACCTCCGACAACGAATTGGCGGATATCTTCACAAAACCGGTCTCTACTTCCTTCTTCCACATTTGTGACAAGCTGGGCATGATTGATATATATGCTCCAGCTTGAGGGGGAGTGTTGAAGTATTAGACCGGGCGGCCTTGCGGTCTTGTCTGGCGGGTTGTTGACCGCGCGGTCTAGCGGTTCCTTTCCAGCAGGTTCGTATTCAGATTGTTGCTGTTTGTAGTCCGAGCGGTCTGACGGTCTCTCTCAGAAGCTTGGAGATCGGGCGGTCTAGCGGTCTCCTATTGTGGCATGTTCTCTTCCTACTGGAGTTGCCGAGCGGTTAGCCCATTTGTAATCGCGCGGCCTGTGCGGTCTCTTTAATTTCTTGCCTCTCAGTCATGTACATTTTTAGTCCCACATTGTTTGTTTGTACTCTCTCCTATCTCCTCCATTCTATAAAAGGGAGGTCATACCTTTGTAAATGATAACTTTTTGAATAATAAAACTTTCAATTATTCAAATTTCTGCTTGTTTGTTAGCTGCTTATTAGCTGTGTGTTTGCTGCTTTTACAATAAAGAACCAACTTGAAGACTACAACTTGAAGGTTAAGGACATTCCATTGTTTTACGACTCCTCCAGTGCAATTGCCATAACCAACAATCTAGTCTCTCACAGCCGGACAAAGCACATAGAGCTGCGATACCACTTCATCAGGAAGCATGTGGAGCATGGTGACATAAATCTCCAATATGTCCCAACCGACATACAGATTGCAGATATATTCATGAAGCCGCTGGACGAGGCCAAGTTCTCGTTCTTCAAAACAGAACTTGGCATGCTCAATAAGGATGTAGAAGATTGAAGAAAAAGGTGACATCAAGTTCAGGTTCTAGCTGTATTTCAAAATCCTAGAAACTTCAAAGTATGGACTTCATTTCTCGAGTACAACACTTGTACTCAAGAACAACAGATTTACTTCTCGAGAACAATAATAACTTCTCGAGAACAAAAACTCCTCTCGAGAACAAGATATTACCTCTCGAGAACAAGACTTTATTTCTTGAGAACAACAGTTCTACTCGAGCACGGCGGTATCACTTCTAGAGAAGAAGGTCAAATTTCGTCGATTGGAGTTCGACGATCGTCGATCATTTTTTCGTCTACCCAATTTCATCGATCGGAGGTCAAATTTCATCGGTCGGCATTCGACATTCGTCGATCGGTTTTTGTCTATTGGAATTCGATTTTCATCATTCAGAGTTCGACGTTCGTCGATTGACTTCCACCAAATTCCAGGTATTTTTTAAATGTTATTTATATCTTTTTTTCATCAAAATTAAAGGTAAATATAAATAGAATTAGGTCCAAGAAATTCTATTCCCGATTTCAAATCCCTCTCTCGAGAAAAGACTCTTCACCCTCTACATCTCCGCCGACTGCCGCACTCAAGGTCAATTCTTCCTTCGCCGGCCAGCTCACTGTTCTTTCTCTTAAATGGAATCCTCTTCTAAACTCGGGATCGGTAGCAAGCTAGTCTCAACCGGGATTGGCGAACTTTCAGATGATTTCAGGAACATTCTAATCTTGCTCGACACCGCTGGCTTATCATTTGTTCTGGAACATCCTTGTCGTATTTTCACCTATGATGTCGAAGAGTTCTTCCAAAACGCAAAGATTAAGCGCTATGGCAAGATGCTCAAATCCAAAGTTAGAGGTATCAAGGTAAAAATGACTTCACTCTTTGTCTCCAAATTTCTGCAACTTCCCGTGATAGATCAAGAAGATGTTCTGGTGGGCGTAGACTATGAATGAGCATATAGTTTCTATGGGATTCCCCAATCATCTCACATCGTTAGAAGACAGTTCATGAATGCTGAAAGCAAACTGCTGGCAGATATTCTAGGTAAAGTCCTCCTCTGCAGGACAAGCTCCATCAGTTATATCACACCAAAATTTTTAGATATGATGACAATAGTTATCTGCAGAAAGAAATTCCAGTGGGGCATGATGTTGTTTGACCAAATTAATGCATGTATTAATAGCCCAAATTATGTCAGGATCATCTCACTGTACCTGAACTAGACGAACCTTGAAGTTTTCCCCATTAACATGGGCATAGCCCTCCACCATATGAAGAAAGTTTCTATTACCTCCATCTAGAGATGAGAGGTTAAACTGTAGAAGTCTGACAAAGCAACAAAGGAAATTGAAGATGTGGACATGACCTCATCTCCTCCTTCTCATCAGATAACTGACCAGTTATTGAGGGGGAGCCTGCCCAATCTGTTCAAGCTCAGCCAACCCTGTACCAGTTGCAACAAAAATCCCTCCTCAAGTCACTACACCTGCTGCTTCAGCAACTCAACCCTAAGATATTTCTCCTACTGCTGTTGCACCCTCTGTTCCATCTACATCTGCAGCTGCCACTGCCCCTCTGCTGCATATAGGAAGTTCAGATTTTCCTACTGCTGAAGACATCAACCAGATGATAGAGGAGCTCACTTCCCAAGAACCTCTTTTCTCTACTCCTGAAGATCATCCATCCTCTCCAGCAAAGTCTCCTGCACAACCAGAACAGTTACCAAACCATCATCCAGAACCATATCCTCAAAGAAAATCTCCTGTACAAGAACCAGCCCATCTCCTTTTGAAGATATACCTGATGCTGAAGTTGTTTCCATACATGATTCTGATGATGACACTCTCATTGAAGCTGCTAAACCACCACTTCCAACTCTTCACTTCAAGATTCCATCCATACTGCCCATAGTTGATGAAGGTGAACAAAAAACTATCAGCAAAAAGCATACTTCTACTTCTACTATTATCATTGAAGAGATAGCTCCATGGACAGCCCCAGTCCATCCTCCTCCATCTATTCCAACTGAAGCACTTCCTGAAGGTGATATATTGAGCAAAATTGAAGCTATGATGACTGATCATAGAGATTATTTTGATTCTTCCTTTAAAATTATAACTGATAAAGTAACTGCATTGGAATAAGAAATGAGTCGTAGATTTGATGAAATCCAAAACAACACTGATGAATTTAAAAGGCTCTTACAGATTGGAGGAAAAGCTATAGATCTTACAATCACTAGCATTGGTGAAGTCATGGACCAATCAGTCACCCTTGCAAATATTCAGATTCAGCTAGACAAGAGAGCCCAAGAGAGAAATTTCAAAACTTGTGAAGAAGTTGGGACATTTAAAGAAGACGTAATCAGCACCCTCTCCCTAGAAGTCAGAAAGGGGGAGGATAAAGTGAAAGAACAACTGGAAAAACAAGCACAAACTCTGAAAAATCAGTGGGATGACAAACTGCATGAGATCCAAACTTCAGTACTTAAAGAAGTCAAAAGCACAAAACTATATACATATGACACTACCATATGGATGCATAATCAGCAATTTCCTGAACTATCAATGGATCCTTCAACACCTCCTCCTGCATATTTGGATGTATACATGCCAACTTTCTCTCCTCCTCTAGAATACTTTGAAGGACCTCCTCTGGACTATTTTGAAGGACCTCCTCTAGAGAACTATGAACAAGTTTGGGAATCAGAACAAACACATATGCCTACTCAACCTCCTGAAGTTCAGAAAGCAAAAAGAAGGAAATATGGTGATGGAGCATCAGCAAGTAGATAAACTACCAATCTTGATGTTGAAAGGAAGAGACCTAAAGAATTTACTAAAGTATGAAGTCCAACCTCCAAATCTCTAATTCTTGATACTTTGAAGATGGTAGTTGATTTCAATGAAGACATGAACTTACATTATAGCTCTCATGAATGAGAGTTATATTAAAAGTCACTTACCAAAAGGAGGATATATGACAAAGAATATGTGAGGAACAATCCCAAAGCTCATTCCAGACCTCCAAAGTATTTTCCTAAACCATATAGCTAGCAGAAGAGATAACATGAAAAATTAGAAAGACAACAACAACAATAAGATTAATAGAAATTGAAAATGTTCTGATAATTCTCATTGTTGAAATTGTGGAATTGAACTTTCTCTTGGACATATTTCTATTAATATGAATTTTTAGTTTTGTTGATCTGATTTTTCTCCATTATAGCTCTTATTATATTTTTCATGGTTATGAGTTTCTTTACTTGTTTATCTTGATGTAATTCACCTTATTGTAGAGGGTTATGATTTCTACAAATAGGGGGAGATTGTTGGGTATTGAATCCATAATAACACAGATTTGTATGAAGTCAGCCTTGAACTAAGATGAATTAAGTTTGTATTTGATTCTTTTTTGTTGAGTGTGTGCACAATACAATTGCCAAGTGTCGACCAATGTCAGTCTACAATGAGTCACCAAACACAGAACCATATAATGTAATCCCTCTTTGTGTGATCCATGGTGTTGACTCATATGTAGCCTCTCAATTGGGACACACTTCCTTTTCAAGCACTAAGGGCATGGGAGAAAAGTTGGATACTGATTATAATGAAGAAATCTTGTTTTCAGATTTTCAGAATTCTCTAAGTGTTTTTCTCGAGTACTATGTTTTGTACTCGAGAAGGACTGAAGCTTGTTCTCGAGTGAGACTTGTCATGTACTCGAGTGGCAGAAGTTGTTCTCGAGAAAGCTTAATGCTGTTCTCAAGAAGGCCATATATTCTCGAGTACTCCATGACTTTCCTTCTCGAGTTGCTTCAGTTCCAGACATGATATTTCTCTAAGACTTTTTCTCAAGAAGCAAGTTATTTTTCTCAAGAAGCCAATGTAGTTTCTCGAGAAGCTCAGTATTACTTCTCGAGAACTAGAAGTTATTTCTCGACTATCAGAATTTGTTCTCGAGTACAAGTGTTCATTTTTCTCGAGTTACTTCTTCTCCTGACAGAATTTTTCTAAGTCTTTTCTCGAGAAGACTAAGTTTATTCTCGAGAAGACTATTGTTGGGTCCATTGCCCACAATGTTTCCTAGATTGGATTTGAAAAGACACCACCATCAAGACTAAGAGCATAGTTGTATTTGATGTTGTTTAAGCTCATCATGTGCAGGATGTTCCATGGAATAAGTCTAGATAGGTTGTTTAAGTGATATGACAGGTCACAAAGTGAAGATGCTGAAAAGGCATGAAGTAGCCTAAGTGGGTAAGTCAGGTAAAATCTTACCTATGATTGTGGGCTAACAAAAATCTGTCTAAGTCCACAGGCATTGAGTGATGAAGACACACTCAACACCATACAAAAAACGGCTATGAGTAGAACTCAGTTCAGAGAATTCGTCGAATTGAGTTCAGAGTTCGTCGAGCTCAGTTCATAGTCCGTCGGGCTCAGTTCAGAGAATTCGTCGAACTGAGTTCAGAGTTCGTCGAGTTCAGTTCAGAGAATTCGTCTAACTGAGTTCAGAGTTTGTCGAGCTCAGTTCATAATCCGTCGAGCTCAGTTTAGAGAATTCATCAAACTGAGTTCAGAGTTCGTCGAGCTCAGTTCACAATTCATCGAACACAGGTCAGAGAAAGGCAGGCTGAGTCAATCAATGCCTAGATTTAAGAGGAAGTGTTTGTCTCAGCATAACCGCCGAGACAAGTGATTGTCTCAGCATAACTGCTGAGACAAGTGAGTGTCTCAGTTGAGATCAAGAAATCACTGAGACAGTTAAGCCAGTGGTGTCAAACACAGAAAATTGGCTAAGGCAAAAGACATTGAGTGAGAAGACACACTCAACGCTCTCAACGCCAGAGAAGCAGGAAGATTTTGCCTAAGGAAAAAAGCGTTGAGACAACTGAGATAGCTGAGAAGAAACCGCTGAGACATAACCGCTGAGACAGGAGTTGGTCTCAGCATAACCGCTGAGAAAGGAGTTGGTCTCAGCATAACTGCTGAGACAGGAGTTGGTCTCAGCATAACTGTTGAGACAGGAGTTGGTCTCAGCATAACCGCTGAGACAGGAGTTGATCTCTGCAAATCTGCTGAGACAGGAGTTGGTCTCATCATAACCGCTGAGACAAGTGTTGGTATTAGCTGAGAACAAGAAAGCGCAGAGACAAGATAAGCAGAAAAATAGTTAAGGCAAAAAGTGTTGAGTGGAGTTTGCTCACTTAATGCTGTCAACGCCTAAAAACAGTTTTACATTCCAAGTGTTTTAGTGTTGAGTGAAGGTCACTCACTCAACGCCATGTGACAGAAAATTTGTTTAAGTGTTTTGACATTGAGTGATGCTTACTCACTCAATGTCTGTGCTAATGATGTTTGATTTTTGTCTAAGTCCACAGCTGATGACGTCAGCAAGTCAACAAGTTAACATATTTCAAATTAGTGGTGGGATGGCTACAATACACGACAAATGTTATCGCATGCCTATTGTACGACAGTTGACGTTAAAGTAAAATTGTTGCTGGACATTAGTTATGTGGGGTCCACTGCTCAAGAGCCGTTGTGTCAAAAATCAATAAAAAAAGAGGGGTACAGAGGAAAATATACTTCAGGGAAAAAGGAAATCATGTAAGTTCGTCTTCTCCGCCATTGTTGTGGAGCTGAAGAATAGGAAGCTCTAGTCTATAGATAGTGAGCAAGTTAGCTGTTGGATTAAGACCTCCAACAACAAGATTATTGGTACCATTCTCACCTGCACCAACAAGCAATTTCAGAGTATTTTCTCTGAGGGAAAAGGAAGCAGTCAAGGGCCGAACCTTGCTGCAGGTTCTTCACAGTTCCAGCAACACAAGCACCAGAAGATCTATATCTGGAAGCTGTGAAGTGAAGAAAGGTTAAAGAACCTGAAGGAAGACTCAGGGGACCATTCCTCAGGAATCAAAGTCAGGGCTGAATCACCTCAGCCCAACAAAGGAGCAAGAGGCAGAACTGTTCTAGTCTACAAAGTTTGAGCTGTGATTTTCTCAGCTCAAGTTACGGTAGTTAGCTGCTGTAACTTCACTAACCAGAAGGAAAATCCCTGGTGCTGTAAAGTAGTTTGGGCTGAGCTTCAGTCTCAGTTTAGGAAGTGGCAGAATATTGCTGTACAAGTAACTTCCAGCACAAGTAATTACTTGGTGTTGTGAAAGTAGTTAAGACTAAGTAGATCTTAGTTCAGTAAAGGTAGACTCAGGAAATAAATTCTCGTAGTCATTGTTAGGCTGAGTATATCTCAGTCAAGAAGCTTGACACAGAGAAATATCTCTTGTGTCAAGAATATCCATCAACCCACCATCATCCTATAAGATTCAGCACAAGTAATTACTTTTTAGTCACTGATCTGTAGGTAACTTTTTAGTCACTGAGCTGTAGGTGCCCTACTGGGGTACTGAGGTAGGATTCAATTGTGGATCTGAGTTGTAGGGCTTAATTGTAACACCCCCTATCCGTCTCATAGCATATAGCAGTAGGTCCGGCCGGGGCCCGACGCCATATACCACAGACAGACCGGGTGGTTACTCAATGGAAACCATCCAGCCAATCATAACGTCCTACACAGCGCATTCTAGCGGAAGCAATTTAAGTTGCAATAAAGAACCCAGCACAAGAGCACGAATGTCCATTAATACACTAAATAGGAATGTCGTACATACACGAGTACAAGCCTTAAGGCCTTACAAAATGGTTTACTTCAATATTACATGTTTTACAAACCACGACACGCAGGCCGGTCATACATGAGTAAAAGCAGTAAACACTCCAATTAGGCCTTCGAGGGCCGGTTTCGCAATTTGGGCTTTAGCCCGCTATTGACCACTTGGTCCAGCAGCACCTGCAAGCAACAAAACCACCGCACGGTGGCAAACAAAGAGCAACGGTCAGCAATGCTGACCAAATTATAACGATCCTGCCACCAACTCGGGGCGGCGATGCTCCTTCCCTGCACTTATTAGCATAAACAGGCATTATAGTAAAGTCATAACATCACAGGCGTAGGCTCGCACGACCACACACCCAGTGCACTCAGGGCACATTCTCAGTGAACCGGCCAATGTCACGTCAATTTAAGCCATAGACATTGCGGACTCACCACCGCCACTTTGACGGCCAAACATATGAGCTTTTGTCTTCTTGGCATTGGTCACGTCAATTTAAGCCATAGACTACCGAAGACCCTCATCTATGCCAACGACTCTAACCGAACGACATAGAATGAGTACGGTTCCATCTAACCCGTGCTCACATCGTGATGACAGTTTAAGCCATATGCGCGGGTCAAACTTCTCCCGAGTCCCGTTTCCATCATACTTCACATAACCCGGTTATGTTCATGTTGGCTCCCATGCCACCAAGTTGGCAAGATCACGCATCCGCCCAGTTTTCTGGGTGCACCTTAGGGTTAATCCCCAAGGCTCCCTGTTGCAATCTACCACATAGAAAACCCGAAAAACAACCAATCGCACGGAGTCTTCTCCGGCATTTATGCAATGCAACATCACCGATCCAGACCAACATATCCGGATAGGCTTCACACATCATGCCTATATCCGTTCTCGTTTACGGACTCTACACAATGGGGACTTTACATATCTACCCGAAGGAACGCCTCCAACTCATCGCAAACTCGCGAGAGCGGGCTTCCTATGCAAAGAAGGAGAGCTTCACATGCTCAAGAAGACAATCATTACCCTAGCATTCCTCTTTGGCGCCATGGAAATGTAAGCGGATGAAAAGCACCGCACTCTCTTTGCCTCAGTAGATCCGAAGTCGGCTCGCGATTTGGAGCTTCGAAGCTCCTCCAATGGCCGGATCTAGCTTCTTCTTCCTCCTCCTTTGCTCTCCTCTCTCTCTTGACTTAGAAAGAGAACCACTCAAAAGAAATGAGGGTTTCAAAGGTCCAATCCCGAGTATATCCCATCAGGAACAACCCCCAGTCGTTGGATCCCAAATTAAAGAAACGAACGGCCTTGATTCGGGCCTGAAATATTAAAACTGGGCCGAATACGGCCTGCCACACACCCGTGTCCAAGGCCGTGTCCCCCATTCGCCGTCAAAATCGATGCGCCTGGAACAACACACGGGCATCCAACACGCCCGTGTTCGACCTGACACGCCCGTGTTCCAATTGACACGGTCGTGTGGTCGGCCGTGTGCCCCCATCGACACAGCCCTGAAAACAACCTGAGAGTCACACGGGTGTTGGAAACGCCCGTGTCCTAGCCCTTGTCTACTCGAGCACGCCTGGGCTCTAGGCCGTATTCACGGTCTCGACACTTCGTCGAGCAAAGTTCGTCGACCACACGACATGGCCTTGGACACGCCCGTATCCTAGGCCGTGTGCCTTCTCTCGACACATCGTCGAGCGAAATTCATCAACTCGCTAACACGGCCTTGGACACGCCCGTGTCCTAGGCCGTGTGCCTTGTCTCGACACCTCGTCGAGCAAAATTCGTCGACTCCCCGGGCCGATCGTCGACACGGGCTCGACACGCCCTGAGACACACCCGTGTCTCAGGCCGTATTCTCTGCTCGACGATCGTCGAATCCAAAATCGTCGACCTCTCGACCAAATCGTCGACTCCAGCCAGACACGCCCTGGGACACGCCCATGTCTCAGGCCGTGTGCCTACTGCCAGATTCCAAATCTGGCCCAAAATGTCCCCTGTCGCTCTTTTGAGTTTCGGGGTGTTACATTAATTGTCTGAGGTAGGAGAGTGCTGCTCTCTGAGTGTAGTGCCTTTGTGCCAGAGGTAGGTGACAAGTTTGTCACTGAGCTGTAGGTGTCTGGAGGGGCACCGAGGTATGTACCTAGAGGTGTACTGAGCTGTAGGACTTCTGCAGCACTCTAAGAGTAGGGCCTTGTACCTGAAGTTGTAGGGCTGAAAAGACTGAGCTCTAGGACTTAGAGATAAGGCTGAGGTAGGTGTCTTGCAGGTCACTGAGTGTAGGAGCTCTGTAGAGCTCCTTGGTAGGATCCTTGGGATCTGAGGTAGGGCTGTCCTCCCAGCCTGAGTGTAGGGCTTAACAGCCTGAGGTAGGTGGTCTGCTGACCACTAAGTGTAGGCCCTTGTGGCTGTGAAGTGAGTCTTGGAGGAGACTTGAAGATCTTACGAGATCTGAGGTGTAAGCTCTGAGGAGCAGCTTGTAGGAGTTTGTGCTGAGTCCAACACGTTAGTTGGATAGGTGGAGAGGGAAAGTGGATGTACCTGATTGGGGAATCACTATAAATCATTGTGTGCTTTTCTGTGGTTGCTTTTCTTTTCTTATTTGCAGGTGCTAAGGACAAGCTCTAGATCCCCCTGAGCACAAAGACTAAAGAAAACAACAAAGTATCTTAAAGAAAGCAAAAGATAGTCTCTAAGAGACAAATAACCTATTCACCCCCGTCTAGGTCATTTAACTATCCTTGAAACATAGACTTTCAAGTGGTATCAGAGGGAGGTTACTCAAAAAGGACCTAACAGTCCGAGTTAACCTCAAAGGATAGCTAAAAGGGTTATACTTGTGGGTTCAAAAGAGAACCACAAGGAATACAACATCAAGACTGCAATAAGGAGAACTTTGAGAATTGAAAGAAAGGGTCAAGAAAATCTTGGAAGCCTCTGATCCTAGGGTCCTTGCAACAGTTCAAGAAGGACCTTTCATTCCCATGAAGGTCACTACATCAGATGCAAGCATCTAGACCCCACAGAATTATGCAGAGATGTTTGAAGATGAAGACCATCCAGATACCAGGATAGAGATCAGGGCCCCACTTTCTCACTCAGAAAGTGATTTTGAGGTGGATGAAGATATTAGTGGCTGCTTTGAGGAGATGGCCTTGACAGAAGAAGAATTCTGCCAGGATCAGCCTCAAGATCAGGTACATCCTCAGTCTAGCTACTTAGATCACGAGGCCAGTCTAGATTCTAATGCATCCTCATCTAGTGATGAAGATGGCTATGAATCTGAAGCAGATGTCAATAAATTAATTGACAAGTATTTTGAAATTTTCGATGCTTTGAGAAGAAGCAAGAAGTTGTCCAAGATGCAGGCTGAGGAGATTATCTCTCTTCAGCTAGCAGCTGCCCAGCAGTCTGTGACAGCATCCCTGCTGGATCAGAAAATGAAAGAAGCCAGCCAACTGAAGGCCATCTCAATCATCCAAATTGAGACCATAAGGCAGAAGGACAAGATCATAGTGGATCTTGAAGGGAAACTCCTAAAGTAGAGAAGGGCTATAGCTAAACTCAGCAAGCCTAAAGCTGTGCTTCCCTTGATAAATTCCTTCTCCTCCCAAAAGGGTAAGAAGGAGTTAGCTGTCAAGGGAAGCACAAAAGTGTACCTTTCCAAAGGGAAAGGCAAAGCCCCTGTAGTGCCACAGTCAACCTTTCATACGGTAATTCTCCCTTCCAATAGGAATATCCAAAACCCCATGGATGGTCACTGGAGAATGTGAATCTTCCTTTTTAGACTACAAATGTATCTTACAATGGGAGAGGAAGGGAGTAGGGAATGAATGCCTTTATGGATCCCCATGAAAAAGTATAAATGGCTCATGCTGGACCATTTATATTTGGTGCCTCTACCCAAACTCACAAGGGTAAGGCAGTGGCTTTCACTTAAGCCC
This sequence comes from Platanthera guangdongensis, assembly GCA_039583875.1. Taxonomy (NCBI): domain Eukaryota; kingdom Viridiplantae; phylum Streptophyta; class Magnoliopsida; order Asparagales; family Orchidaceae; genus Platanthera; species Platanthera guangdongensis. The sequence continues at coordinate 109,356 of JBBWWR010000238.1, read as the reverse complement.
ACCCAGTAAGGACTCAGACTAAGGGTCAGTCTACTAGTAAGCCTAACTTGGCTTGTTCTAATGATATAAACAGCTTGTCTTTTGCAAAGAAGACATCTATAAATACCATTAAGGGCAATCAAAGAAAGCCTGTTGGAAGAATGACCTTTAGTCATATACTTGCTGAAAGGAACCTGAAGAAAGTTACTGCTCATCTTCCTTCTGTTCAATCAGCAGTTAACCACACTGCAAGACCTGCTCAGAAAAGAAGATATAATATTCATGAGTGTTGGTGTTGTGTTAAGGTGGGGCATTTTGCCCTAGATTGCTGTCATAATCCTTCTGTGTCTATAGCAAGAGTTAGCATACTTGTCAGAAATTATGCAGGTAGGCAAGTAAGATTTCAGGCTAATAGGAACCTAGGACCCAATACCTATTGGGGTCCTAAGGTATGGTAATTCTGTTTTGCAGGTTAGTCTTAGTACCCATCCCCCATGAGGTACTTGGATAGAAGATTTTCCAAAACTTGGATTGGAACATAAAAGTTATCCTATGGTTCATACACCAAGGATAAGGAAGTTGTGTACATTCCTGATGAAGGGTACAAGTGGTATCATCAGCTGTCTGGCACTTCAGTGGAAATCAGAAAAGAAGTGTGCTCAGGTTCAACATCATCTGCACCTGTAGCAAAGGGTGTCCAAGTCAGTGGGTTTTATGGACAAGATCTGTGCAAATGCTGATGGGGATCTTGTTCAGTCAAGGTTACTGGACAAGCTTGAATCTTATCCAAAGTTCCCCAACACAAAATAGTTCACCATTACTGCTGAGGATCAGCTTGTCCCCTTGGACATTGCTGAGTATGAGAGAAAGACTTAGTATCAAGTGGTCATAAAGAACAATAGCTGCAGGAGAAGAATGAGCTGGCAGCTGCACCAGTGGTATCATCTGCAATCAGCCAGGGGGAGAAGAGAATCACATAGTATCAAAGCTGAAGCTAAAGGCAAATCAGATGCTAAAGAAGGGAAGAAGATCTGGCTCAGTAAAAAGAAACTGTGCAAGGTGCTAGGGACTAGCTAAGCATCAACATGGATGGAGCTCGACAAAATCAGAAGAATTCGTCGATCGGAGCTCGACGAAAGCTGAAGCAATCGTCGAACAGAGCTTGACGAAATCTAAGCAATTAGTCGAACTCAAGCTTGCCATATAGAAATTTTATGACATCAGAACCATAACCTCTAGATAAGTAGAATTTATTTTATATTGATATTCTACTAAGTGTAATCTAATTTGCTAGGAATCCTGGCTTTCATAATAGGACTATGCACATGTAGATTAAATTTCAATAAGTTAGGGAGCATAAGGAATTTCTCAATCCTGAGTATGTCCTGACTAACAGGTGACTGACATGTTTATCATACCACTAGATAAAGTTAAGATTCAACACCATCTAGATTAAGATTGGGTATGTTAAACTAGGTATAGCTTCAGTTGCTCCATGTCATACTTGTGTTGCAGGATTCACTTTTCTTGCAGGTAGATGAGTCCTTATTGACACATCAAGACTATAAAGACCATTAAGTGGTATCAAGAATTAGATGGACTCAAGTGTCCAGCAGAGGGAATTACAAGGATGCTCCTGTTGAGGGGGAGCAAGTTCATCATCTTATAAAGGGGAAGCATGCCCAGCAATTGTTGAAACAGGATCAACCTCCTGTTGGGAAGGAGCAGGCAGCTGCTGCAGTAGATCAACTGTTACAACAGTTGATTAGCTTGTCTCCAGAACAAGGCACATACAAAGGGGGAGACTATGAGAAGAGTAACAGTTTGCAGGTAGCTCAAATGCCGTAGTATTGTCTTGTATCAATGTATCAACACAAAAGGTATGTCTCCTAATTAAGTAGACTGATCTCTAGGATGATTTCCTTAGTAGTATCAACATAGGACTTTGTCTAGGATCAGGAGATAATCTCTCCCATGGTATTTTCTACTCACTCAACAGATATGTCTATTGAAGCAATCAGAAAGGGGGAGATATGTGTGGCAATACATATGAGGGAGATATAGAAACAATGTATGACATGACAAGCCCATGTCAAGTAGGTTCATATTACTGGAAAAGATTCTAGTAGTATGAGAAATGCAATGACTGACCATATGTTGAGTCATGATTGGGTTAGTGCATTCATTAAGGTAAGTGCTTCTAGTGGTGCATCATTTAAATATTAAATGGTGTAAAGAAGAGTTCATATTACTTGAGCAATTTCTCAAGTAGTGTGAGGATGCACATTGAATATATGTTGAATAAGCTAGCAGGTGTGTAGAAATATCTACAACTGCATGAATTTTATTTTCTACCTACCATGATAATATCACTTAGTATTTCTGGGTGTTCTTCCTTCTTTAAATAGGAGGAGATTGTTGGATCCATTGCCCACAATGTTCCCTAGATTTGATTTAAAAATGCATCACCATCAAGACTAAGAGCATAGTTGTATTTGATGTTGTTTAAGCTCATCATGTGCAAGATGTTCCATGGAACAAGTATATACAGGTTGTCTAAGTGATGTGACAGGTCACAAAGTGAAGATGCTGGAAAGGCATGAAGTAGCCTAAGTGGGCAAGTCAGGTAAAATCTTACCTATGATTGTGGGCTGACAGAAATCTGTCTAAGTCCACAAGCGTTGAGTGATGAAGACACACTCAACATCATACAGTAAACGGCTATGAGTAGAACTCAGTTCAGAGAATTTGTCGAACTGAGTTCAGAGTTCGTCGAGCTCAGTTCACAGTCCTTCGAGCTCAGTTTAGAGAATTCGTTGAACTGAGTTCAGAGTTCGTCAAGCTCAGTTCAGAGAATTTGTCGAACTGAGTTCCGAGTTCGTTGAGCTCAGTTCACAATCCGTCTAGCTTAGTTCAGAGAATTCGTTGAAATGAGTTCTGAGTTCGTCGAGCTCAGTTCACAATTCGTCGAACACAGGTCAGAGAAAGGCAGGCTGAGTCAATCAATGCCTAGAATTATGAAGAGGTGTTTGTCTCAGCATAACCGCTGAGACAAGTGATTCTCTCAGCATAACCGCTGAAACAAGTGAGTGTCTCAGCAGAGATCAAGAAAGCGCTGAGACAGTTAAGCTAGTGGTGACAAACATAGAAAATTGGCTAAGGCAAAAAGCGTTAAGTGATGAAGACATACTCAAAGCTCTCAATGCCAGAGAAGCAAGAAAATTTTGCCTAAGGCAAAAATCACTGAGACAGCTGAGATAGCCGAGAAGAAACCGCTGAGACATAACCGCTGAGACAGGAGTTAGTCTCAGGATAATGCCTGAGATAGGAGTTAGTCTCAACATAACTGCTGAGACATGAGTTGGTCTCAGCATAACCGCTGAGACATGAGTTGGTCTCAACAAAACCGCTGAGACAGGAGTTGGTCTCTGCAAATCCGTTGAGACAGGAGTTGGTCTCAGCATAACCGCTGAGACAAGTGTTGGTCTTAGCTGAGAACATGAAAGCGCTGAGACAAGATAAGCAGAAAAATGGTTAAGGCAAAAACCGTTAAGTGGAGGTTGCTCACTCAACGATGTCAACACCTAAAAATAGTTTTACATTCTAAGTGTTTTGGCATTGAGTGAAGGTCACTCACTCAACGTCATGTGACAGAAAAATTGTCTAAGTGTTTTGGCATTGAGTGATGCTTACTCACTCAACGCCTGTGCTAACGATGTTTGATTTTTCGCTAACTCCACAGCTGATGACGTCAGCAAGTCAACAAGTCAACATATTTCAAATTAGTGGCGGGATGGATACAGTACAAGACAAATGTTGTTGCAGGTCTACTGTACGACTATTGGCATTAAAGTAAAGTTGCTGCTGGACATTACTTATTTGGGGTCCAATGCTAAAAGCCGTTGGGTCAAAAATCAATAAAAGAAAAGAGGGGTAGAAACGAAAATATACTTCAGGAAAAAAGGAAATCAAGTAAGTTTTTCCTCTCTGCCATTGTTGTGGTGCTGAAGAATAGGAAGCTCTAGTCTATAGATAGAGAGCAAGTTAGCTATTGGATCAAGACCTCCAACAACAAGATTGTTGGTATCATTCTCACTTGCACAGGCAAGCAAGTTCAGAGTATTTTCTATGAGGGAAAAGGTAGCAGCCAAGGGCCGACACTTGTTGCAGGTTCTTCACAGTTCCAGCAACATAAGCACCTGAAGATCTTTTTCTGGAAGCTGTGAAGAGAAGAAAGGTTAAAGAACCTGAAGGAAGGCTCAGGGGACCATTCCTCAGGAATCAAAGTCAGGCCTGAATCACCTCAGCCCAGCAAAGGAGCAAGATGCAGAACTGTTCTAGTCTGCAAAGTTTGAGCTGTGATTTTCTCAGCTCATGTTGCGGCAGTTAACTACAGTAACTTCACTAACCAGAAGTAAAATCCCTGGTGCTGTGAAGAAGTATGAAAGAAATAATACCTAATCACCTAGAGGGGGGGGGGGTGAATAGGTGAACTTAATCTTTTTAAAATTATAGGCAGAAACACTGAATAATAAGACCTGTATTTGCAATTCTGTACAGCAATTCAACACAAATAATACAACAATCACAGAATTAATCACACACAGAGTACACACAGATTTTTATAGTGGTTCCCCAAGGTCTGGGTACATTCACTTTCCCCCTTCGCCCTATCTAGTAGTGTACTAGATTCGGCCTAACTTCTCCACTTCTTCTCAGATCCTCAGATCTTACAACTCAGAACCCCAAACAGGTTCCTACAGCTCAGAGTGTCCCCACTACTACAACTCAGGCACAAAGACTTACCACTCAGTCTTCTTCAAGACCTACACTTAGGCTAAACAGCCCTACCTCAGCCTACAATCAAGGCCTACACTCAGAGAATAAAATCTCCTACACTCAGGCACAATAGCCCTACCTCAGCCTTTATAAAATAGGCTTACAGCTCAGATATCTTAGGATCCTACAAAAAATAAAGTTTACAAAGTATATAACCACAACTCTGAAAGAGAGAGATGAGTTGACTGGCTTCCTGATAAGTTCTTGAAAGAACTTTGCAGAGATCAACCTCCCTTGGCTTTTTTCAAAGATTCTTGAATTAGAATACAGTAGAGTTGAGTCTCCTCTGAAGATGATCTTCAATCAACTTCTGTCTTGAGAATCAGATCTCAATCTGAAACTTACTTTTCAGCCTAGTTCAACAGCTGTTCTTCTTAGAAGGAGCTCTCTCTCTCCAACTTCTTAGATCTTCTCTGGAAGGTCTTCTTCTAGTTGTGTTGTTTTTTCAATTTATTGATCACTTCTTCGATACTTTTTGTCGAAGGAGATAGGTCTATAAATATTCTTCCTTCAAGGTAACTGGCTGATCCGGTTTCTAACAACCTTCTGACAGCTATGATAGTTGCAGTTGACCGGTTGAAATGACAGCTGTCAAGTCATCCAGTCACTTCTTGAAATCTCTGTCACTATCTGAAAGTGTCGAGACAGATAGTCTTTATGTGTCGACACAAATAGACTAAGTGTCGACACAAGTAGACTAAGTGTCGACACTAGCCTTGATGGTGTCGACACAACTCCTTGTGTTGTTGTAACAGCTTCTTGACACTGCTTCTTCAGAATGTGTCGACAGTGATCCTGTGTGTCGACACAAGCCTTCTATTGAATGTGTCGACACTGATTGAGTGTGTCGACACAAATACTTCTTCTTCAATACTTAGTTGATTTCTGTTGTGTGTCGACAGAACTCCTTTTTGTCGACACAACTTCTTGTATTGAAACTTGCTAAGTGTCAACACATCTTCTTTATGTCGACACATGCCTTCATGTGTTGAAACTTTGCTGAGTGTCGACACATCTCCTTGTGTCGACACATTCTTCATGTGTTGAAACTTTGCTGAGTGTCGACACATCTCCTTTGTGTCGACACATTCTTCATGTGTTGAAACTTTGCTGAGTGTCGACACATCTCCTTTGTGTCGACACTTGTACTTAAACTTTGTTGAAGTTCGCTGAGTGTCGACATAGCTTCCTGGTGTCGTCACTTTTGATGTCGACAAAGTTTCTCTGGGTGTCGACACTGCTTCTAAGTGTCGACACTGATTATGTAGACAATTCTTCACTGTGTGTCGACACTGCCTGTATGTGTCGACACATTTCTTCTGGTGTCGACTCTGCCTTCCTGGTGTCGACACAATTACTCCAAGTGTCGACACAGCTTCTCTAGGTGTCGACACAAGCCTTCTTAAGTGTCGACACTTTTCTTCTTGGTGTCGACACATGGACTTAGAAACTTTTCCTGCAATTCTGCAATTACTTAACCTGCACAAATAAACTCAAAGCACATCAAATACACCTTGATGTATATCATTGAGTAGGGTGAGGCTTCTTCAAATCTGGTACATATATTCCAATGTACCCAACAATCTCCCCATACTTGGAGAAGTTATAACCCTTAGTCAATGATATACACCATACATAATAAATACTCAATATGATGTATAACAATATTAAATGACAGAGTAAGAACTAAACATGTATAAACAGAACATGTAAAAATAATTATCTCAGAACAATAATGTAATAGATTGAACATATAACATTGTTCTTACAACTTCAAATATTTTCATTAATCAAACGTTTACATAGAGTTTCATGCAAATGATTACAAATTGTAAACTTAAGAAAATTCTATCCTATGGCTGCTCTGGTTCCTTGATTACAATACCCTTAACAGATTGAATCTTTGCTTGGACTGGAGCTTCATTGTCATCAATAGGCTTCTTCCCTTTAAGATCTTTTTTTTTCTGTTCTTCAGCCCTTATCTTCTGTCTTTCAAAATAGTGATAAGGCTTAGGGAAATACCTGCTAGGCTCCTGTGCATTAGGAGGTAGCTTCCCTAATTTGACATTCCTTCTGTATTGTACTATGGCCTCTTGCCTAGCCTCATGTTTCTTCCACTCTTGGTCAGAATACCATTTGCCCCTCTCTATGAAATTATCCTTAGCATCCTTCCAGGCAGTCAGAATAATATTTCTAGAAGCTGGGCTTTATTGCTCAAAATCTGGCCTTAATTCAGCTTGCTCTTTGAACCTTTTCTTAGATAATTGGGCCTCTTGGTCTTTTAGAACCGCCTCTAGCATAGACTGTACAACCTTTTCAAGAATAAAATTCTGAATACCCTCAGTAGGACTATACATAGACTGTACCTCCTGATGTACCATGTCAAAATCTGCAGGAGGGTATATCACTTGAGCCACTTCAGCTTGCTCTCCTCCAAAGTATGTAGGATTGATGCCAGACTCTGCAACATTATCATCATCACATAAAGGTGGATATCCAAGGGTGGCTCTGATGGAGTTTGAAATCCATTTTGCATGATCAGAGCCGGCTTTGACTAGTAGCCTCTCCCCCTTTATGACTTCTCTCTCTATGTGATCCCTAAGATCATCTTTCTAGAATCTGATTTGAGCATTCAAATAGTTAACTCCATCTTTATAAAAAGGTTTTAACCTTTGGAGCCTATCAGTAATAATCTTTTGAGAATCTGCAATAGCATTGTGAACGACAAGTAGGCTTTCTTGGAGTTGCTTATCAAACTCAGCTTTGGCTGCAGTCCTTGTTGTAGTTTGAGCAGCAGCTAGATTCTGCATTTCAGTGACTATCACATTGTGTGATTCTGCATTTCAGTGACTATCACATTGTGTGATTCAGTTAAATTGTCATTCATTCTTATCTGGTTTTCCAGGACATATCCTTGTTTGACTGCCATGTCATCAACTTGTTTCTTGATGTTCTCTTGATGAGTAGCCAGATAGACCACTGCATTTCCTCCTTTATGGAAGCAGTCAGTCATTTCCTTTTTATGTTGATTCACTTCAAATCTTATGGATTTTATGTCTTGAGCTGAGGAAAATTGTAGCTCCTTATGGTGCTCATCCATATAAGTTTCTATGGCCTTCCTTTGCTCATCTAGCATTATTTGCAATGCCACCAACAGAGAACTATAATCAGTTGTTGGGGCATGCTGTGGAGCAATTGTCTGTAATGCTTTCTTGTAGGTCTGACTTCTTCTCTTGAAGACCTGGAACTTCCTCTTCTTGGCTCTAGCAGCCTCTTCATCCTCTGAAGCAGAAGTACTAGCAAAATCTACTCTATCCTTAGGACCAGGATGTAAATCCTTCTCAGTCCTTGGTAGCTCCTCAGCAATTCTTTGCTCCTCAGTCTCTTGTCTAGCAGTCTCCTCTACATGCTCCCCCTCAATATTGACCTTCTCCCCCTCAACAGCTGCTATCTCTCTCTCAAGGTCTGTCTGTACAAGATCAGGGAACAGCTCTTCTAATGTAAACTCATGCTGGGGTTGTACAGGAGAATCTCTTATTTCTGGAGCAACTGAGTCTACTCTATCAGCAACTGATGTGTCCTCCATGACAACATCTTGTGGTTCACTATGTAACTATGTTTGCTGATCAATATCAAGTAATGATTCAATCAAAACTTCATCCTCAATAGGGAAATTTAATTGATTAACTTCAGTAATTACCTCTAGAATGGTTTGGGTAGCCCTTTCACTCTCTAATGGAGTTGGCTCATCCACAAGTAGAGGCTCCCCCTGGAGTGGATCCAGGTGAATAGGGTTAGCTGATGGTAGCTCCCCCTGCCTCTGAGCATCTTCTTGTCTTGCTGGTGACTGTCCAACATTGCCATCCTCTCCATCATCTGAACTAAACACCACTTGCTCCTCTGAGCTACTTGAGGATTCTTGTGCCATAATGGCTGTCTTCTTCTTCTTCTTCTTCTGAGGTGTTTCCTTTTCTGGAGTTGCTAGTTCCTTTGTCAATACTCTATCCCACCTTGAGAAAATTCTTACATCCATTCTCCTCATGTGGTTTATCTTTGAACCTGCAGCTTGGTTCATCACTTCAGGAATACTTCCAGCTAAGTATAGACTCAGAATTCTTCCCAGATTGGGTTTCTTCAGGCTCTCTTTTATCTTATCAAACATAACTACTGACCAATCAGTCTTAAGCTGGAAAATTATCCTTGTCATCAGACTGAACATATAAGCTGAAATTCTATCATGTCCACCTGGCTTGCTTAGTATGACCTTGCCAACTATCTCAGATAAAAACTTGCTCTGTATGTTCATTCCTTTCTTGTTGAACACTGATCCAATCTTCAGGTTTGAATCAAGTCCACGCCATGTTAGTGCCTCCCTTGTCTTTGAAGCAGATACATCTTCCTCTTCTTTTATTCTAGGGAGATGTAGAACTTTTCTTAGAGTCTTATGGGAGACCTTTACCTTTGCCCCATGAACTTTGGACTTAATCTTGAGTCCAGATTCATCAAGAGTTACTGCACTCAAGAATTCGAGGACTTCCTTCTTCCAGATCTTGATTGGTTCTGATACAAGGTACTCTAATCCATTCTCGGCAATTAGTGTTACCACACCTTGGATTTAAGGTTCCGCGTCATCAAAGACGTGTCGCACGAGCTCATATCCTTCATTAATGTTCTCTTCTAGCTTGGGCGCCATTAGGGTTTGAAGAAATTTTGAATTTAGAGAAGAGATATGTCGACACACAAGTTTGGTCTCGAAACTAAGGTGAGCGTGTCGACAAACAATGGGGAAAACCTATTTATACCTTTCTAGAATTGAAGGTGAAAAGGCGCGTTAACATACTTGAATTGTGTCGACACAATTGAAAAGTGTCGACACTTACTGCTAATGTCTCGACAACTATGTGTCGACATAAATGTAGTCGACAGAATATATGTGTCGACACTTATATATCTCAGCTCGATACTTAGTCGAGACTCTACTAGACTAATTCTGTGTAAATCCTAAGTGTCGACACCACCTTGGATGTGTCGACACCTACACTGCATGTGTCGACACTAATTCTCTAAAGTGTCGACACAGACTTCCTAGATGTGTCGACACCATTTCTCTGAAATGTCGACACCAAATCTATGTGTCGACACAGACAACTCTGTGTGTCGACACTATTTTACTTGGCCAATGTTTTGTAAACTATTCTAAGTTTATCATTCCTAATTCAATTTTAAACTTATTGAATTTGGTTTTATCTAAGGGCTTAGTAAACATATCAGCTAACTGATTATCTGTCTTAACATACTCTAGGGAAATGTCTTCTTTTTCAACATGTTCTCTTAGAAAATGGTATTTAATTTCTATGTGCTTAGTCCTACTATGAGAGACAGGATTATTTGTAATAGAAATGACACTAGTAGAATCATAAAATAAAGGTGTCCTACTTACTTGAATATCATAATCTTCGAGCTGATGTTGAATCCATAGAAGTTGAGCACAACAACTTACTGCAGCCACATACTCTGATTCTGCTGTGGAGATAGCCACACTTGTTTGTTTCTTGCTACTCCATGACACCAGCCTTCCACCTAGAAATTGACAGGTTCCTGTGGTACTTTTCCTATCTTCCTCGCAGCCTGTAAAATCTGCATCTGAATAACCTATCAGTTCAAAATCTTCATTCCTAGAATACCAAAGGCCTAGATAAGGAGTGCTCTTAAGATATCTCAAAATTCTTTTGACTGCTGTCAAATGAGATTCTTTAGGGCAAGCTTGGTACCTAGCACAGACACATGTAGCATATATGATATCTGGTCTACTAGCAGTCAAATATAGTAGTGAGCCAACTACCCTCTATACAAAGTTTCATCTATAGGTTTCCCTACATCATCTTTGCTTAGAGACATGCTTGACCCCATATGAGTTTTCATGGTAGTGGATGATTCCATACCATACTTCCTTATCAATTATAGGGTGAACTTAGACTGATATATGGATAATCCATCTTCAGTCTGTCTAACTTGGAGACCCAAGAAGAACTTAAGTTCCCCCATACTGCTCATTTCAAATTGTCCTTGCATGAGTTTTGCAAACTTTCTGCAAAGACTACATTCTGTAGACCCAAATATGATATCATCTACATATATTTGGACTAAGATAATCTTGCCTCTGGATTTCCTAAGGAATAGAGTCTTGTCTATTTTCCCCCTTGAGAATTTGTTCTCAATGAGGAAACTAGACAGGGTTTCATACCAAGCACTAGGGGCTTGTTTTAACCCACACAAAGCTTTTCTAAGTCTATATACATGGTCAGGTTTAAGAGAATCTATAAAACCTGATGGCTGCTCTACATAGACTTCTTCCTTCAGATTTCCATTCAGAAAAGCGGACTTAACATCCATTTGATAGACCTTAAATCCTTTGAATGTTGCATAGACAAGGAACATCCTTATTGCTTCCAGTCTTGCTACTGGAGCAAAGGTTTGATCAAAATCAATACCTTCTTCTTGCCTATATCCCTTTGCAACAAGTCTAGCTTTATTCTTTATGATTATTCCATTTTCATCCAACTTGTTCCTAAAGATCCACTTAGTTCCAATAATATTGTGGTCCTTGGGTTTAGGAACTAGCTCCCAGATCTTGCATCTTTTGAATTGATTCAGCTCCTCTTTCATGGCCTCAATCCAATGAGGGTCTAGGATTGCTTCTTCAAACTTCTTTGGCTCAACTTGGGATAGGAAACTTGAGTAAAGAACTGTACTTATATTCCTGCTCCTTGTTTGCACCCCTTGTCTGGGATCTCCAATTATTTGATTGGCTGGATGATCCTTTAAATGCCTATTTGCTGGAGGCAGCCTGTCTTCAGGTTGTACACCTTCAGCTTCTTCATTCAACTGCACCTCTTGGTCTTCATCATCATCAAGAGTATCTTGTACTCCCCCTGGAGAGCAGCCACCATCTTCCACTTGTTGACTTGCAGTAGAACCTTCTGTTAAGGTAAGCTTGTCCATTCTTTCAATTACACCTGTGGAGTTGCAAACACTACTTGGCAAATCATTGTTAATGAGCCTTGCTTCATCAAAAACTACATGTACTAACTCTTGTACAACTTGAGTAATCAAGTTGTAGACCATATAAGACTTACTGTTGTTGCTGTACCCAACAAAGATTCCCTCTTGGGATTTGACAGCAAACTTACTTAGATAAGACTTACCATTGTTAAGGATATAGCACTTGCAACCAAAGATTCTGAAATAGGATAGATTTGGTTTTTTGCCCTTCACAATCTCATAGGGGGTCTTCTTGTGGCTCTTGGTGATAGTAGCCCTATTGATTACATGACATGCAATATTAACTGCCTCAGCCCAGAAATATTCAGGGAGAGAAGTGTCACTCAATAGGGTTCTACCAGCCTCTATCAAGGTTCTATTTTCTCCTTTCAGCAATACCATTTTGCTGAGGTGTTCTTGGTGGGGAAAATTCCTGAAAAATTCCAAACTCTTCACACAATTTTGTCATACTTTCAGACTAAAATTCAGTATCATGGACACTTCTGATTTTGACCACTGTACTGTCCAATTCATTCTGAATTTGTTTAACAAAACTATACAAGATACTTGGAGTTTCAGATTTTTGCCTTAGGAAGAACACTCAGGAATACCTTGAGTAGTCATCAACTACCACAAATGTGTAGACCTTCCTACCTAGGCTGTGAACTGGCATAGGACCAAAAAGATCCATCTGCAAGAGGTATAGACACCTCACAACATCTTTGTTCTCAAGGCTATGAAAGGTGGATTTGGTCTGCTTGCCTTTTTGACAAGCTGAGCATATCCCATCCTTTATACACTTAACCTGAGCACCATTCATCACTAACTCTTTGCTAAAGAGTTGACCAATTATCTTATAGTTAAGATGAGCCAGCCTCTTATGCCATTTAACACAATGTGAGACTTTCTCATCAGCTACAAGACAAATAGGAGAAACAATGTTCTCACACATAATGTCTAGACAATAGACATTTCTCTTCCTATATCCTGTCAGAATGATCTTTTGATCACTTGACCTTCTGATGTGACAACCATCCTTGACAAATGAGATGTCATATCCTAAATCACTCAGCTGACTTATGCTAATGGGGTTATGTTTCAAACCCTTTACATAAGCCACTTGAGTAATTGTAATCAGGTTACTAGAAATGTTACCAAAACCTTTGATGATCCCTTTTTCTGAACCACCAAAGGTAACTTTAGGCCCATCTTTGATAGATGTATAATCCTTCAGCAACCCCCTAGTTCCAGTCATGTGCCTGGAACATCCACTGTCCAAGTACCATATAGGGGCATGACCACTTGGACTCACCTACAAAATAGATTACTTAACCTTAGAACCCAAATAATTCTTGGGTCCTTGGTGCATGTTAGTTTGAATTTTAACAAAACTACCTGTAGATCTTCTAGCAGGTAGTTTGTTACTCACCTTGACAATTGAATTGTGCCAACAGTCTATGGCAAAGTGGCCTATCTTGCCACAACACCAGCACTCAAACCTGTTGTACCTTTATTTTGGTACAACCCTGGCTGAAGTATCTACAGCAGGCTTTTTGTTTAGTGCTGGGGCTTTGCCCTTAGACTTGGACCTAGCAGTCCAGGCAGGTTTTGTAAATCCTAATCCAGCCTTACCCTTATGAGGTACAAACTCATCTATCAAGGGTAAAACAGATTTGGGTTTAGAAAGGCTAGCCACAATATCCTTCTCCTTCTGAAGTCTAACCTCCAGATTCCTAATTTGATCATTCTTAAATGTAATAGTTCCCATCTGAATAACTGTAATGTTCTTCAGTCTGGCTATTTCATTCAGTTTCTGATCAAACAACTTGTCTGAATCAGCAGCAGCCAATTTAAGACAAACAATCTCCTTTGCCTGATTTTTGGCCAAGGTTTTGCTTTTCTTTAAGGCCTGCAACAAGTCCCTATATCCATCAATTAACTGATGAATATCTCCTTCAGATTCAGACCCACCCACATCACTTGATGCAGATGTATCTGATTCTGACTCAGTACAAGAAATTGAACTGGAAGAATAACTTTGTACCTTACTTGGTGCAGGCTGATCTTGGATTTTGTCTCCTTCAGATAAGACCATCAGTCCCTTGCACTGAATGTCCTCATGCTCATAAATTGAGTTCATTAGCTGCATGAACTCATCTTCTTCCTCTTTAGCAATTAAACCAATATAGACTTCAGCTTCTGAATCTGTTTCCGAAGATGACTGATCAGTCAAAATTTTGTCTTTCTTGGCAACAAAGGAATTTCTTTTTTGCCCTTAAACTGTGTCTTCTTTCTATCAGTTGACTCCTTCCTCTTTTCAGGACAGTCAGCCACCACATGTCCTTGTCTATTGCAACAATAGCATACAATCTTTGAGGATGTAGTTTTACTTGGCTTGGACTTTCTTCTGTCATTCCTTGATGACTTCCTGTTCTGATAGTAGTCATCTTTTGTCTGTGAAGTGGATGGCTTAGACCTCCACTGCTTCTTCTTTAGAAACTTTTGAAAATGTCTTGTAAAAGCAGCAAAGTCTTCATCACTTTCACTGTTATCTGAATTCCTGCTTTCTGACTCATCTGTCTCATCCTTAGTAACTGTTTGAGGTGGGGATGAAGACTTACTTTTATATTTCCTAGTGGCTTCAGTCTTGAAGGCCACAAATCTCTCCTTGTGCTCCACTCTAGTAGTCTTTTCTTCCTCCTTTCTAACCATTAACTGCATCTCATAAGATAACAGTTTTCCAAACAAGGTTGGAGGAGGTATATCAGCTAATTTGGTCATTTCCCTAATGACATAAATCTTGGTATCTCAGTCCTTAGTCAGGGATCTTAAGAACTTGTCATTCAGCTCATAGTTGCTGAATTCTCTTCCATAGGACATCAATTCATTTACTATCCTATAGAACTTCTTGTAGCATTCAGTAATGCTATCAGACTTTTCTTGTCTGAAGCTTTCATATTCCTGATTTAACAAAGACTTTCTGTCTTGTCTTACTTCTTCTGATCCCTCCATATAGACAATTAATGTGTCGCACATTTCTTTAGAAGTTTTACAGTGAATTAAATTCTGAAATGTTGCATCATCAATTGCACTAACAATAATATTCTGGGCCCTCTTGTCCAAAGTGGCCAGAATAATTTCATCTTTAGTCATTTCTGAATAGTCTTTGGGAGTTCTCTGATTTGCATCAAGAACAGATACTTTCATTGGCACATATGACCCTTCTTTGACTGTAATGTATATTCTTGGGTCAGAGGCTTCCATAAAAAGTCTAACCCTCTCTTTCCAAATTCCAAATATCTTTTTTCTACAGATTGGCAATTTCATGGAACCCAGCTCTTTGTGATTCTCACTAGAACCCATTTTCTTGAATCTTGATTATTCTGAATCTGCCTACAGGATCTTACTCAGACAGTTATGTCCTTTTTGAGGAACCTCCCTCTGATACCACTTGAAAGAAATAGTACCTAATCACCTAGAGGGGGGGGGGGTGAATATGTGAACTTAATCTTTTTAAAATTATAGGCAGAAATACTGAATAATAAGACCTGTATTTGCAATTCTCTACAGCAATTCAGCACAAATAATACAGCAATCACAGAATTAATTACACACAGAGTACACACAGATTTTTATAGTGTTTCCCCAAAGTCTGGGTACATCCACTTTCCCCCTTCGCCTATCTAGTAGTGTACTAGATTCGGCCTAACTTCTCCACTTCTTCTCAGATCCTCAGATCTTACAACTCAGAACCCCAAACAGGTTCCTACAGCTCAGAGTGTCCCCACTACTACAACTCAGGCACAAAGCCTTACCACTCGGTCTTCACCAAGACCTACACTCAGGCTAAACATCCCTACCTCAGCCTACAATCAAGGCCTACACTTAGAGAATAAAATCTCCTACACTCAGGCACAATAGCCCTACCTCAGCCTTTATAAAATAGGCTTACAGCTCAGATCCCTTAGGATCCTACAAAAAATAAAGTTTACAAAGTATATAACCACAACTCTGAAAGAGAGAGATGAGTTGACTGGCTTCTTGATGAGTTCTTGAAAGAACTTTGCAGAGATCAACCTCCCTTGGCTTTCTGCAAACCTTCTTGAATTAGAACACAGGAGGGTTGAGTCTCCTCTGAAGATGATCTTCAATCAACTTCTGTCTTGAGAATCAGATCTCAATCTTAAACTTACTTTTCAGCCTGGTTCAACAGTCGTTCTTCTTAGAAGGAGCTCTCTCTCTCCAAATTCTTAGATTTTCTCTTGAAGGTCTTCTTCTAGTTGTGTTGTTTTTTCAATTTATTGATCACTTCTTCGATACTTTCTGTCGAAGGAGAAAGGTCTATAAATAGTCTTCCTTCAAGGTAACCGGCTGATCCGGTTTCTAAAAACCTTCTGATAGTTCTGACAGTTGCAGTTGACCGGTTGAAATGGCAGCTGTCAAGTCATCCAGTCACTTCTTAAAATCTCTGTCACTGTCTGAAAGTGTCGAGACAGATAGTTTTTATGTGTCGACACAAATAGACTAAGTGTCGACACAAGTAGACTAAGTGTCGACACTAGCCTCGATGGTGTCGACACAACTCCTTGTGTTGTTGTAACAGCTTCTCGACACTGCTTCTTCAGAATGTGTCGACAGTGATCCTGTGTGTCGACACAAGCCTTCTATTGAATGTGTCGACACTGATTGAGTGTGTCGACACAAATACTTCTTCTTCAATACTTAGTTGATTTCTACTGTGTGTCGAAAGAACTCCTTTGTGTCGACACAACTTCTTGTGTTGAAACTTGCTAAGTGTCGACACATCTTCTTTATGTCGACACATGCCTTCATGTGTTGAAACTTTGCTGAGTGTCGACACATCTACTTGTGTCGACACATTCTTCATGTGTTGAAACTTTGCTTAGTGTCGACACATCTCCTTTGTGTCGACACTTGTACTTAAACTTTGTTGAAGTTCGCTGAGTGTCGACATAGATTCCTGGTGTCGACACTTTTGATGTCGACAAAGTTTCTCTGGGTGTCGACAATGCTTCTAAGTGTCGACACTGATTATGTAGACAATTCTTCACTGTGTGTCGACAATGCCTGTATGTGTCGACACATTTCTTCTAGTGTCGACTCTGCCTTCCCGGTGTCGACACAATTACTCCAAGTGTCGACACAGCTTCTCTAGGTGTCGACACAAGCCTTCTTAAGTGTTGACACTTTTCTTCTGGGTGTCGACACATGGACTTAGAAACTTTTCCTACAATTCTGCAATTACTTAACCTGCACAAATAAACTCAAAGCACATCAAATACACCTTGATATATATCATTGAGTAGGGTGAGGCTTCTTCAAATCTGGTACATATATTCCAATGTACCCAACAAAGTAGTTAGGGCCGAGCTTCAGTCTCAGTTCAGGAAGTGCCAGAACATTGCACTGCAAGTAACTTCCAGCACAAGTAATTACTTGGTGTTGTGAAAGTAGTTAGGACTAAGTAGATCTCAGTTCAGTAAAGGTAGACTCAGGAAATAAATTCCTGTAGTCATTGTTGGGCTGAGTCTATCTTAGTCAAGAAGCTTGACACAGAGAAATATCTCTTGTGTCAAGAATATCTGTTGGAACACCCTATTACTCATTTGGGTCAGGATCACTATGTCTCTAGGAACCTTTGCTTGACCTCTTGTATAGCTTAATAGGTCAATTAGAATTGAGTCTAAGGGTTAGAAGTCTAGGTTCAGAAGCTGCCTTGATAGACCAGGATTCTCTGTCTGAAGACCAAGTCATATCATCGAGCTCAGCACGACGATTCGTCGAACTCCGATCGACGATCGTCTAGCTCAACTTCGACAGATCGTCGAACTCCATTCGACGATCGCTGAGCTCAACTTCATAATATCGTCGAACTCCATTCGACGATCGGTGAGCTCAGGTCGACGATTTTTGACTATGCTTTGGATCTTTAACTCTGAGCTCAGTTCGACGATCTTTGAGCTCAGATCGACGATATTTTGCTGCTGTATATTTCCAGATCGCTGAGCTCAGATCGACGATAGCAGAGCTCAGTTCGACGTTTTCAGATAACTTCCAGGATATTTCTTAATTCAAATTCAAATCAGTTAGGAGTTATTCTGCAATTAATTCAGAGATTTGCTAACCGTTTTCATTTACTTCTGGACCAAGTTTCAAGGGATTTTTCAAGGAATAATTCTGTGGACTTTCCTCCAAAAGAGATTATGCAATTAAGGATGCAATCAATGCAGGCTAACGGCTATCCTTGACAGAGAATGATATTCTATTCTGACCAGAGAATAAAAGACAGGATTTTTGAATCTCTCATATAAAAGAACACACACAATACAGAGAGAGAGATACTGACTACAGAGACACTCTCAAAAATCTTCTTTCTCAAAGAATTCTGAAGAACACACATCCAAGGAGATCAAGTTTTCAAATCTTCAGATCTCTTTAGTTTTCAAAGTGTTCAAGGCCAACATATTTTCCAGACTCCAGACATTCAACCTTTCAGCTATTTGCTGAAATCATCTATTGCTGGAGTTCAATCTTTGAAGGCCTATCACCCTCAGCAAAGCTTTTCTTCCTGAAAATTTCAAGGATTCAGGGGGAGCTTTGACATCAATCCACATAGTCTTATCAGTTGTTTGAGAAAGAGAAGACTTTCATCACTCTCTCACCCCCACTCTGTAAAGGATTTTTCAAACTCCCTTCAAAAGTTTGAGCTTGGTTTTTGAGCACCTTGTCAAAAGCTCATTGATGGCAAGACACCTGATCAAAAAATCTGCTTTGGTTTTTGAGCACCTTATCAAAAGCTCATTGGTGCCCAGGACACCTGATCAACTCATCCTGTAGTGGATTCCTACCTAGGGTGGTAGAAGAGTGGATGTACCCAAGTTTGGGGAACCACTATATTTACTTGTGTCTTCTGGTTTTGCTCGTTTTCATTTTTTTGTTTCTGGCCTTGATTTTTCTGTGCTTAGTTTTTGCTTTGCTTAGTGCTGTGATTAGATTTATTTTTGCTTCCCTACTCACACATATTACAACAATTGTTGTAAAAGTTTGTAAAAGATTTTAAAGCACCATATACTCTATTCACCCCCCTCTAGAGTATATCAGATCTAGTTGCACTTTCAATTGGTATCAGAGCTAGGTTGGTTAAATATACCATACCTGATTGGTTGTACAGGCTAACACCTGAACCCAAAGATCCCAAACTAGATCTGTTTTTCTTTTGTACTGTATTATTAGATTTTGTTTGCACAAATCATGGCCCAAAACAAAGATTATGCTAGCACCAGACCTCCAGTATGCAATCTTTCCAAGTTTGCACTTTGGAAGGCAAGGATCAGACTTTACATGAATTCTATTGACGAAGATATCTTTAATTCTATTTTGACAGTGTGTCCAAGACCCCCAGAGAACACAAGCACAAATGCTGTGCCACCTCCATCAGGAACATATGCTGACATCAAGAGATGGAAGATAGCTGATGCTAAGGCTATGAACATCCTAGCCCAGACAATGTCAGATGACATATTTCAAAAGGTAGCTGAATGCAATTCAGCCAAGGAAATTTGGGACAAGCTCTCAGAAATAGTCTCAGGCTTAGCTGATGAGAGAAAGGACAGAAGATCCCATCTCATCTCCCAATATGAGAATTTCAAGAAGGGAGAGACTGAGTCAGTGGGAGACATGTACAACAGACTTAGTCTAATTGTCAGTGAACTAAGGACATTGGACAAAGAGATCTCTCTAACTGAACTTAATGACAAGATCCTAATGTGCTTCCCCAGCACTTGGGATTCAAGAATCTGGCCAATTAAGGATGCCAGAAGTCTGAATGAGATCACCACTGAAGCTTTGTTGGGTAAGCTCAAATCTTATGAGCTACTCATCAAGAATAGAGAGGAAGAACAGAAGGCTGCTTCACCAGCCACAAGGAAAGAGAAGACCATAGCCTTCAAGACAAATAAGGATATGCCTGAAGATAAAGCCACAGGCAATGATGAACTACTCAGCTTGTTGGCCAAAAGATTCTACAAGATGGCCAGAAAGGACATCAGAAGAAGATCATACAAGGAGCAGGATAAGCCAAGGTATGACAAGTCCATTAGTAATAACAAAGACATTATTTGCTTTGGTTGCAGGAAACCAGGGCACATAGTTCCTGACTGTCCAGAGAACAAGAACAAGGACAGAAGGGACAGAAAAGAAAGAAGAAAGTAGAAAGACTCCAAAAGGAATGGAAATGACAAACACTCTTCAAGCAAAAATAAGTATACAAGAAAAGGGTTTGTTGCTGAATCCTGGAGTGAGACAGAAGAGGAGTCAGAAGCCTCATCCAGCTCTAGTGATGATGAAGATGATGCAGAAGAAAAGGAGTTCTGCATGATGGCAATCAATGCCTCACAGCATAACTCAGAAGAAGAGGAGTCAGAGTCAGACTCAGAGACTCAACCTGAAGAAGATCAGGTAATTAGCTCTTTTGATTTTAGTTCAGAAGATTTTTAATCTGAATTTAAAGCACTGTGTTTAGACCTGCTAAAGTCTGAGAAAGAGATTATCTCTCTCAAAAATCAATTATCTGAACACAACACTTTAAACTCAGAAAACCTCAAACTCTCTCAGGAGTTGGAGAGCTGTAGAGAACAGATAGCTACACTGAAAAGTGAGCTCTCTGAGGACAAGAAGCTTGAAGAATCCCTTAATGGGAGAAGCATCAAGCTGATGTACATCACAAGCACAGTGAACTCTAGATTTAACAGTACACTGGGCTTGGGTGCTTCATCCAGCCAACATATAGTCCTAACAAGTCCCATCAAATTCATTTCTGACAAGGGAAAGGGAGTTGTAGAGGTTGGTAGGAAAAATTCTGATCTGCCTCAGAAAATTAAGTCCCAGCAGAAATCGTCGAACGGAGCTCGACAATCGTCGAACGAAGATCGACGATCGCCGAACGCAGCTCGACGATCTCAGGAAAAATCGTCGAACGCTGATCGACGATCTCAGCCAAAGTCGTCGAACGCAGGTCGACGATCTCATATACCTGACCTCACCCATAGTCGACCGTCGAACAGAGCTCGACGATCTGACCCAAGATCGTCGAACGCAGCTCCAAGATCGTCGAACAGAGGTCAGAGCTCTGGAAAATTTTTCAAAGGCAAATCAAAATTGAATCCTAAGGGTCCTTCATCCTAAATCTTTAACCCTTATACTGAATGGATTTTACCTTCAAGGAGATATCATCCTGAAGGATATAAGAGTCAACCAGGGATGTCTTTCATTTCTGAATTTAAAGGTTATCAACCTAGGCCCAAGGTAAACTGGGTCAAAAACAAATGAATTGTCTTATGTGCAGGTGAAGACCTATCCAACATCTAACCAGCAATGGTATTTGGATAGTGGGTGCTCTAAGCACATGACAGGGAACAAGGACAACCTCACATCCTTCAGAGCCAAACTTGGACCCAAAGTTATCTTTGGTGATTCAAACTTTGGACAGACTAAAGGATATGGTGCAGTTCAGATTGGTTCAGTAACTTTCAAGAAGGTAGCATATGTAGAAGGACTGAAGCACAACCTAATTAGCATCAGTCAGTTGTGTGATGAAGACTACCAGGTGACCTTCAGCAAAGCCTTATGCAAAATCAAGTCAGAGGACAACACAACTGTGTTGACAGGTAAAAGGAAAGGTAACATCTATCTAGTGGATTTTCTTTCAACTGATGTAGATATTTGCTTGTTTAACTCTGTCTGTAAATCAAATGTTTTATGGCATAAGAGATTAGGACACCTAAACCTTAGAACTATTGCTAGGCTATCCAAGGACAACCTTGTTAGAGGACTACCTTCTGGCCCCTACAAGAAGGAAGGACTCTGCAGGGCTTGTCAATTAGGCAAGCAAACTAAAAACAGTTTTAAGTCACTTAATAAGAGTGATTCACCTAGGATATTGTATCTGTTACACATGGATCTCTTTGGACCCATCATAGTACAAAGCCTAGGAGGGAAATCCTATACTTTAGTAGTTGTAGATGACTTCTCTAGATTCACTTGGGTGTTCTTTCTAAGGAAGAAGTCTGATAACTTTAAGTGTCTGACAGAGTTTTTCAAATGCATACAGATTGAGTTCAATACTCACATTGCCCTGATCAGAAGTGATCATGGGACAGAGTTTGATTCTCTTCTTATGCAAGAGTTCTGTCAGAGTGAAGGGATCAGACATACTTTCTCAGCTCCTAGAACTCCTCAACAAAATGGGGTAGCTGAAAGGAAAAATAGAACCCTTATTGAATCTGCCACTACATTATTGTCAGATGCTCATCTACCTCTATCCTTTTGGGCAGAGGCAGTGAACACCTCCAACTATGTGCTGAACAGAAGTCTGATACACAAACTAAAGGGAAAGACTCCCTATGAATTACTCAAAGGGAAGAAACCTAAAGTTGACTATTTTAGAGTCTTTGGTTGTATTTGCTATATTCATAATAATGACAAGAAATATCTAGCAAAATTTCAAGCCAAAGCTGATGAAGGAGTGTTTCTGGGATACTCCATGATCAGCAAGGCTTATAGGGTCTATAATAAATCATCTTTGAAAATTGAGGAATCTGTTCACATTTCATTTGATGAAACTAACATGTCTTTCAAGGAGAAGATTTCTTCTACCATAGAACCTTTGCAGGAACATTCTCTAGTTTAAGATATGAACAAGTTACAGGTTGCTCAAGAGGATGAAAGCAGTGAAGATGAAGGGAATGCTCAACACATTGAAACACAACCTGAAGAGCCAGTTGTTGTACCACAAGAGGAAACAACAACACAGGTTGATGAACAATCAACGCCCCCTGTTGATTTAGTAACATCAAGAGACCATCCAATTTCCCAAATAATTGGAGAAATCTCAGCTGGTGTGCAAACCAGAAATCAGGTCAACCAAAACCTATTGCACACCTGCTTCCTATCTCAAATTGAACCTCAGTCCATTCAAGATGCAGAGCAAGATTCACACTAGATCATTGCAATGCAAGAGGAGTTGCATCAATTTGAGAGGAACAAAGTATGTGAACTAGTGTCAAAGCCTAAGGATCATTCCATTGTTGGAACAAAATGGGTATTCAGAAACAAACTGGATGATCAAGGAGTAATTATAAGGAACAAGGCAAGGCTAGTTGCTCAGGGATATTCTCAAGAAGAAGGAATTGACTACGACCAGACCTTTGCACCTGTTGCAAGATTGGAAGCCATCAGAATATTTCTAGCTTATGCAGCTCACAAAGGCTTCAAAGTATATCAGATGGATGTCAAAAGTGCTTTCTTAAATGGAGACATCAAAGAGGAAGTTTATGTCAGACAACCTCCAGGTTTTATCTCTCCAACTTATCCTGATTATGTTTTTAGACTGAACTAAGCATTATATGGTCTCAAACAAGCTCCTAGAGCATGGTATGAGACCTTACCATGCTTTCTCTTGGAAAATGGTTTTATAAGGGGTAGAGTAGACCAAACTCTTTTTATTAGAACCTATAAGTTCCATACCCTACTAGTACAAATTTATGTAGATGATATCATTTTTGGTTCTACTGACTCAAAATTGTGCAGAAGGTTTTCTAACCTGATGCATTCTAAATTTGAGATGAGTAGCATGGGTGAGCTATCCTTCTTCCTAGGATTGCAAGTCAAACAACATGCTGAAGGCATCTTTATTTCTCAAACCAAATATGCAAATGAACTGGTTAAGAAATTTGGTATGTCTGAGGCATCTTGTATGAAAACACTCATGCCTACCAATGTTGTATTGGATGCTGATGAACATGGGAAACCTGTTGATCAGACAACATATAGAGCAATGATTGGCTCTCTACTGTATCTTACAGCTAGTAGACCAGATATAATGTTTGCTACATGTATATGTGCTAGGTTCCAAGTAAGCACTAGAGAGTCACACCTAACTTTAGTAAAGAGGATTCTCAGGTATGTTAAAAGTTGTCCAAACCTAGGTCTCTGGTATCCAAAAGATTCAGCATTTGAGTTAACTGGATTCTCTGATGCTGACTATGCTGGATGCAGAATTGACAGGAAAAGCACCAGTGGAACTTGTCAGTTCCTTGGTGACAGACTTGTCTCTTGGTTTTGCAAGAAACAAACATCTGTGTCAACTTCAACTGCTGAAGTTGAATATATGGCTGCAGACAGTTGTTGTTCACAAATCTTGTGGATCCAAAACCAACTCCTAGACTATGGCTACAACTTAGAGAAGTCTAAAATCTTTTGTGACAATACAAGTGCTATTTCCATAGCTCAAAATCCAGTCCTCCATAGTAGGACAAAACACATAGAGATTAGGCATCACTTCTTAAGGGATAATGTTGAAAAGAATAAAATTGAATTACAATATATCCCAACTGATTTACAAAGGGGAGATATTTTCACCAAGCCCTTGGATGAAAAGAAACACACCTTCTTCCTAAATCAGTTAGGAATGTTAGATGGAGGAACTCTTAAATAATATCCAAGATTTTGAAAGCTTAAAAATTGACCAATACTAGGCAAACATTCTGATTTTTCTTAGTGTCTAGAATTTTTCTGATCTCTGAACTGCGCTCGACGATTTGCCCCACGATCGTCGAACGAAGATCGACGATTTCCAAAAATCGTCGAACTGAGTTCAGCGCCTCTCAGATAGTATGAACTATCTCTTCCGGTCAACGATCGTCGAACGACGCTCGGCGATTCTGTTCTCTGAACGATCGTCGAACGGAGATCGACGCTCTCCAAGATCGTCGAACGGAGATCGACGATGTTGAAGACTCTTCAGATTCCTTTAGGAGCCTCGATCGTCGAACTAGGTTCAACGATCTTTCCTTTTCTGCGTCGAACCCTAATATAAAACTCTTTTTTCGCCGTCGTTCTCATTTGCGCTTTCGATTTCTCTGCAAGAATCTACTTTCCCTCCAAACAGTTCTACTCTTGGTCGTTTTGTTTGTTGAGTTTTTGCAGGTACAATGGCTGTATCAGTTGCTGTTCTTGCTACAATGAAGTTTGATGCTGGGTTTGACATTGATCTGGAATCCTTCAGCACCACTGACCAGGTTTTTCAAGACATACTGGGTTTGTTCAAGGACCGGAATCTGACAGCATTAATGACCACCAGGATCAAGTTGGCTTCTGATGAAATCAAGGAGTGGGTTTATACTGCCCATAATCAAGATAACAACACTATAGTTGGGTCAATAGCTGGAAATCAGGTACCCTTGACCCCAACCATTCTTTCAGAGGTTTTTGAGTTGAGAAATGGAGAAGAATCTGCTGAGTTATCTGGAGAAGAGTATTCTGACCTGCTTGCCAGGATGGGTCATCCAGAGGGAAACCCTAGCAAGCTCTTTAAGAGGAATCTGTCTGTTGAATATAGGTTCCTGGCAGATGTTGTAGGAAAAGTGCTCCTGGCAAAGCACTCAGCCTATGATACAATATCCAGACATCAGCTCTGTCTCATGGGAGCTCTTGTGGATAAGAAAAATCTGAACTGGGGAGAGGTTTTCTTTGACCTCATTAAAAAGAAAATAAACAAAAGTTTTGTTAATTTTGGAAGGATTATTGGAGTATTTCTGCAGCATAGGTGTCATGCCTTGCTAGTCTCCTCTGGAGTTCATATAAATGCCTCCAAGAGATTGACATGTGCCCTCTTTGGAAAGTGGGACAGGCAAATAAGCAAGCCTAGCAGGCCCTCCTCCAGTGCCCCTTCAGGCACAAGGACTCAAAGAGTCACTCCTCCACAGGTCTCTGCCCCTGCAGATGACCTGGCTGCTGCTGTTGCTGCCTCTCCTCCTCCTCCAATTCCATCCCTTCCCTTACCATCCACCATTCCAGCTCCCTCCACCATCACAATATCTAGCCCATCTCCAACATCAACTCCATCTCCAGAACCCATTCTACCTCCACCAGCAGACCAATTCCAACCACTGTTCTCCTACCCTCCACCAGATATCACCTCATCACCATCCATTCCATCCTTCACCCTACTGGATGATTCCTTTATGGATGATTCCCCATCATCTCCTCCTGATTTACCTTCCTCCTCCACTTCATTCCAAGACCTCCTCCACCACATCATAGACCAGCCAACATTCACTCCATCCATATCAATTCCCCTGTCCTCTATATCCACCCTCCCAACACCTGAGCCATCCCTTCCACAATTCTCCAGCCCTCCACTTCCAGAACCCTCAACTGCTTCCATACCTTCTACCTCTGCTCCAGCTCTTGAGCAAGTAGACCTCTCAGCCCTAGCTGACAGGCTGTATGAGTTACTTGCCCCCAGGCTAACTCTGCTGTTGGAGACCTCTTTGGCTCCACTCCACCTGTCACTGGCAGCCCTTTCTGCCAGGCTCTCTTCCCTCTTCCCTCAGGCAACACCTACAGAAGTGTGCCTTGATCCAGATGTATCTGCATCTAGGCAGGGGGAGATGCCATATGAAGAAAGCCTTCATGTTGTTGCTGCTGCTGTTTCTGTGACTGCTGCTCCTCCTCTTGCTGCTGCTGTCCAGCCTCCTACTACCGTTCTTGCAATAGACCTCAGGTCTTTGCTATCTGCTTTTGACTCTGCTTACTTTAGCTATCTGCCAGAGGTCCATGCTGTCCAGCCTCTAGAAGACTTATCAAAGGCACTTGTGCCTTTTTCTTGTTGTGACCCTAGCATGATCTCCTCCTTTGTAAACTCAGTCATTGTTGCTGCTTCTGAAGAAAGGACTGATTTTGCTTCTGAGATTACTGATACTGCTGCTGAAGTTCCTACTGCTTCTGATGAGCCAATATCCAAGGACATTCTGATGTCAGAGGCCACTGAATTTGAGCCTTCTGCAGACCTTGGTGATGTTCCTGCTGTTTCTGCTGCTGTCAGTGAAGTAGTTGCTGCTATCAGCTCTCCAGTTTCTATTGCTGTTTCTACTGCTGTAAGTGAGACTGTTACTGCTGCTGTCACCTCTCCAGTATCTGCTACTGCTGCTGTTGTTGCACCTTCTCCATCTGCTGTTGTCCCTGCTGTTACCATCTCAACACCTATTGCTGTTGCTGTTTCAACTTCTGCCTCATCTGCTGCTATACAACTGAAGAAAGATCTTATGAAGAAAATAGATGCTCTATATGATGATCAGAGTTCTGAATCTGATGAATTTAAAACAGACTCTGATGACTCATGTGCTACCATTGCCAGGAAAAGGAAGGCAAGGAGCAAAGCAATGAAAAGGGTACCTCCTGCTAAAGTCAAAGATAACAATGACATTCCATACTATATCCTTCATAACTGCCCAATCACTGAACACTGGATGCAGTATTCCAAGAACCAGCTGAAAGCCATGAAGAAAAAGAGAAAATATGAGAAGGGTTCATCCCCATTCCAGCACTCTCATCCTCCTCCACCACCTCCTCCTGATGCAGGTGCAGGTGGAAGCTCTGCAAGTCAACCCCCAGCCAGAAGTCAGGCTCCCTATCAACCTCATGCCAGATCTTATCATAGGGAAAGCCAATCCAGGGGTTCACATTCTAGGAGAGGAGGATATAGAGGAACTCAAAGAGATATTCAAGTATATTCCAAAGGGTACTCCAGGCAGCACCCATATTCTAGGGGAGGACATATTTCATCTGATACATCATCAGGTCCTTTCCCTTACAAGCTGAAAGAGACTGTGTCTGCCAGGCCTCCTCAAGACAATCCTTCCAACAGGTATGAGCCGCATGTACCTTTTGAGGACCCTGAAAATAATCCATCTGCTTGGACTGCCAGGATGAAGGAATTGGCTGCACTGGATCAGATTAAGAAGGCCAGAGAACAAGGAATAGATTCTTCCAACATTTCTACAATGTCTGAGCAAAGACAGAAAGAATTAGAGAAATATGCTTCCAGTAAATCCTTTGATGCTGAGAGATACATGGAATTACATCCTGCAGTTGTGGTTCCCAGGCCTACAAAGCAAACATATTTGGGTGCAGCAGATGACACCAGGTCCAACAAGGAAGCCCTAAATCCTAACAGAGAAATTAAAATGGTTAAAGGCAAAGAGAAGAAATAACATTGTAAGGTGACAGTTTCTGTGAATTCTGATTGCTATCTGGATGATATATATTTCTGTGTTTATGTAATGTCTAGCTGTTGTTTTTCTGTGTTTCTGATTGTATGTTGTTATTTAAAGCTTTTCAAAGTCTGTAAATAGTAGTCCTAACCCAAATAGGGGGAGATTGTTGGAACACCCTATTACTCATTTGGGTCAGGATCACTATGTCTCTAGGAACCTTTGCTTGACCTCCTGTATAGCTTAATAGGTCAATTAGAATTGAGTCTAAGGGTTAGAAGTCTAGGTTCGGAAGCTGCCCTGATAGACCAGGATTCTCTGTCCGAAGACCAAGTGATATCGTCGAGCTCAGCACGACGATTCGTCGAACTCCGGTCGACGATCGTCTAGCTCAACTTCGATAGATCGTCGAACTCCATTCGACGATCGATGAGCTCAACTTCATAATATCGTCGAACTCCATTCGACGATCGGTGAGCTCAGGTCGACGATTTTTGACTATGCTTTGGATCTTTAACTCTGAGCTCAGTTCGACGATCTTTGAGCTCAAATCGACGATATTTTGCTGCTGTATATTTCCAGATCGCTGAGCTCAGATCGACGATAGCAGAGCTCAGTTCGACATTTTCAGATAACTTCCAGGATATTTCTTAATTCAAATTCAAATCAGTTAGGAGTTATTCTGTAATTAATTCAGAGATTTGCTAGCCGTTTTCATTTACTTATGGACCAAGTTTCAAGGGATTTTTTAAGGAATAATTCTGTGGACTTTCCTCCAAAAGAGATTATGCAATTAAGGATGCAATCAATGCAGGCTAACGGCTATCCTTGTCAGAGAATGATATTCTATTCTGACCAGAGAATAAAAGACAGGATTTTTGAATCTCTCACATAAAAGAACACACACAATACAGAGAGAGAGATACTGACTACAGAGACACTCTCAAAAATCTTCTGTCTCAAAGAATTCTGAAGAACACACATCCAAGGAGATCAAGTTTTCAAATCTTCAGATCTCTTTAGTTTTCAAAGTGTTCAAGGCCAACATATTTTCCAGACTCCAGACATTCAACCTTTCAGCTATTTGCTGAAATCATCTATTGCTAGAGTTCAATCTTTGAAGGCCTATCACCCTCAGCAAAGCTTTTCTTCCTGAAGATTTCAAGGATTCAGGGGGAGCTTTGACATCAATCCACATAGTCTTCTCAGTTGTTTGAGAAAGAGAAGACTTCCATCACTCTCTCACCCCCACTCTGTAAAGGGTTTTTCAAACTCCCTTCAAAAATTTGAGCTTGGTTTTTGAGCACCTTGTCAAAAGCTCATTGGTGGCAAGACACTTGATCAAAAAATCTGCTTTGGTTTTTGAGCACCTTATCAAAAGCTCATTGGTGCCCAGGACACCTGATTAACTCATCCTGTAGTGGATTCCTACCTAGGGTGGTAGAAGAGTGGATGTACCCAAGTTTGGGGAACCACTATATTTCCTTGTGTCTTCTGGTTTTGCTTGTTTTCATTTTTTTGTTTCTGGCCTTGATTTTTCTGTGCTTAGTTTTTGCTTTGCTTAGTGCTGTGATTAGATTTATTTTTGCTTCCCTGCTCACACATATTACAACAATTGTTGTAAAAGTTTGTAAAAGTTTTTAAAGCAACATATACTCTATTCACCCCCCTCTAGAGTATATCAGATCTAGTTGCACTTTCAATATCCATCAACCCACCTTCATCATGTAGGATTCAGTTTACTTGAATCTGAGTTGTAGGTGACTTTTTAGTCACTGAGCTGTAGGTGCCCTGCTGGGGTACTGAGGTAGGATCCAAATATGGATCTGAGCTGTAGGGCTTAATTGCCTGAGGTATGAGAGTGCTGCTCTTTGAGTGTAGTGCCTTTGTGCCTGAGGTAGGTGACAAGTTTGTCACTGAGCTGTAGGTGCCTGGAGGGGCACTGAGGTAGGTACCTGGAGGGGTACTAAGCTGTAGGAGTGCTGCAGCACTTTGAGAGTAGAGCCTTGTGCCTGAAGTTGTAGGATTGAAAAACCTAAGTTGTAGGCCTTGGAGATAAAGCTGAGGTAGGTGGCTTGTGGGTCACTGAGTGTATGAGCTCTGCAGAGCTCTGAGGTAGGATCCTTGGGATCTGAGGTATGGTTGTCCTCCCAGCCTGAGTGTAGGGCTTAACATCCTGAGGTAGATGGTCTGCTGACCACTGAGTGTAGGCCCTTGTGGCTGAGAAGTGAGTCTTGGAGGAGACTTGAAAATCCTACGGGATCTGAGGTGTAAGCTCTGAGGAGCAGCTTGGAGGAATTTGTGCCGAGTTCGACAAGTTAGTTGGATAGGTGGAGAGGGAAAGTGAATGTACCCGATTGGGGAGCCACTATAAATCATTATGTGCTTTTCTGTGGTTGCTTTTCATTTCTTATTTGCAGGTGATAAGGACAAGCTCTAGATCACCCTAAGCTCAAAGACTAAAGAAAACAACAAAGTATCTTAAAGAAAGCAAAAGATAGTCTCCATGAGACAAATAACCTATTCACCCCCTAGGCGATTTAGCTATCATTGAAACATAGACTTTCAACTATGCTTAATTCTCGAGATGCAGAAGATTTTTCTCGAGACAGACTATTTTTCTCTAGAGCCAGACATCTGTTCTCAAGAATACTTATTTGTTCTCGAGCACCAAATTGATTCTTCTCGAGAACTAAAATTCATTTTTCTCGAGTACTTTTGTCATTCTCAAGATTGTTGATTTCCACCTCCACATTTTTTCTAAGTTATTTTTCTCGAGACCTTCATTATTGTTCTCGAGAACAAAACTCATTTTTCTCGAAGACTATGCTTAATTAGCACGTGATAGGTACACGTGGCTATCATTTGTTATGATTATGACCATTAGGATGTCCTATAAAAGGTATTATCATAATCGACCAACCCTAGAAGAAGCCGTAAGAAGAAATTCTAAGTTTCTGAATCCGAAATTTACTTTCTAAATCGAGAGCCGTCAACACTGTTCATCGTCATTCTTGTCGATACGCTTTCGATCCAGAGATTTAGAGCAAGAGATTCAAAGATCAAGTTATTCTACAATTGACTGATTCTCACTTTGATCTTGCTGAGTCCAGAATCTTCAGATCCAAATATCTAGCCGAGCCTTCTTCAATTTATTCTAACAGAGCTTTCAAGTTCAAGGAAGAAGAATGTCACAACCCGCATTTTCGCCGCATAAAAAGCTTATCAGAGTAAGGGAAAACGCGCGTCATGATGTCACGTCAGCAGGGAAAACGCGCGTCATGATGACAAGTTGGTCTGGATTGGTGATGTTGCATTTGTACACCGGAGAAGACTCCACGATGAAACGTGTAGTTTATGGAGTCGATGGGTTGGACCTGTGAAGGGCAGTAGCAGGAAGTACTGAAGTGGTAGTATAGGAAAAGACCCTTGTGAGGCTTGTGATGCTTGATGGGTTGTGCCTATGAAGGATAGTAGCAGGAAGTACTAGTGTGGAAGCCCAGGAAAATACCTGCAAGTGTGTGTGTTGTAAGCTTGAAAAGATCGGTGTTTCTGGCACTGCAGGATGCTACAGGGTTTGAGCGGAGTTAGGTGCAAAAAGTGAGTTCTGCGGAACCCACTAAGTGATCATGAAGGACGCTAGCATGAACTCCCCTTGATGATTGTGAAGCCAGCCCGTGGTGTTCATTGTGGCTATTGTGAAGCAAGTCCTTGGTGGACAGTGTGGCTATTGTGAGCTTGATTAGCTCTTGAAAAGGCCCCGTGTCGAACAGGAAAGGTGAAACTGACCCGCGCCTTATATTTAGCCACGAGTACATTGGTATTCGGTGATGGAAAGATGACTTGAGCAATGGGCGGTGGTTGATCCGTACCTGCGTTATGTCCGTCCGACTTGAAGACCTGAAAGTGCGGTCAGTTGGAGCACATAATGAGAGTCTTAGGCCTACGCACCGGAAAGACTAAATGCTCAATTTTACCGTCGGGTGTTGGTCCTGGAACGGTGGTGGGACCCTGGTTCGCCGGTACACCAAGAATGTGCCCGGAGTGCACGGATCGTCGGGCCACGTGGCTGACAGTTATGATGGATTGTTTGTGCGTGAGAGCATAATGTGTGATATAAGTATATCTGCATATGAATTACTATGCCTGCAGGGACGGAATAACATTGGCTCATTATAAATTGGTCAGTGGAATGCTGACCGTTGCCTTGTTTGCCACCGTTGGGTGGGCTGTCCTTGTACAGGTGTTGGAGAGCCGAGCGGGACATATAAAGCCTGAAGTCCCTACTGCTGCTGCTAGCCCTTGAAGGCTAAGCTGAAAATGTTATGTTTTGTTCATGTGTGGCCGTCCTGCGCGCCGATGTTTGGAAGCCACTCTTGTAAAGAGCAAATGTAAGACAATAAGGACAAATGATATTATATTTCATGTACATTCCTATATAAATGTGGGTGTTTATATCAGTGGACATTCATGGTTGGAGTTCAGTAATTATGTTAAAAGCTTCCGCTAAAATGCTATGAGTTAGGAGGCGCTACTCTGATATCCACACGTGACTTTGCCGACTGTTTTGTGGCATATGGTGTGGGGCCCCAGCCGGACCTTCTACTATATGTTATATGAATGGATGGAGTCGTTACATTTTTGGTATCAGCTGTCTCGGTCTTTTCCTTTTGAATTCGTGGTCGAATTCTTTTGTGGGGTGGCGAGCACGTGTAAGTGCGAACCGCGTTAACACTAATGAACTCTTGAATGTCCACTTTGGAATGCAAATACACTTGTTTGAGGAACCTGTGCGTTCCTATATTGTTGTTATTGCTTGAGTGAGGTTGCTAATGTGTGTGTCTTGTGCACCTATAGGTGACGCGGAGTAGTGCTCGTCAGTCAGAGCCCCAACGTTCTGATGAGAGTACGACACCAGCTGAGGTGCCTACACCTCCCCCTTCTGCGAAAATTGTCCGCTTAGTTGCTAAGACGCTGTTTGCGATGTTTCAAGCATAGCCTGGTAAGCAAGCGTAGCCGGCAGTGGTGTTAGAACAGGTTGCGGTGAGGCGAGAACCTGTTGCGGTTGTTGATCCTTGAGCAGTTGAAAGGCAGTTGAAGCAGTTCATGAGCTTCAATCTCCCTACATTTACTGGTGTAGGATCCCCTACGCAGGCGGAGGACTGGTTATCACACATCAAGCGTATCTTGACGGCGATTAGTACGGAGGAAGATCAGAAGGTCACCTTGGCCACCTTCTTATTGGAAGGAGAGGCTCGGTTATAGTGGTATGAGATTGAGTTACACCACTTAGTGGACAGACAGTTAACACAAGTGTCGATTGAGGTGTTCTCGTGACTCTTCCTAGCAAAGAACCTACCAGTGGCATAGCGCATTGCCATGGAAAATGAGTTTCAATGGCTAACACAAGGAGAAGGTAGTGTGGAGACGTACCTACATGAGTTCACACAGTTGGGACGGTATGCGGGCTCCATCTTCGCCGATGAGCAGCGGAAAACCAATAGGTTCTATGAAGGATTGCGGGATGAGTTACGATTCCTGCTCTCGAATTCAGTGAACCAAGGGTTCCAGGTGTTGGTTGATACTGCATGCACGCTGGAGAAAGACATGAAGACGGTGCAAGGAAAAAGGTCCTTGGTCGTGACAAAGCCGGAGTTCAAGGCGCCCCGACCTGAGAAATCGTATTATAAAAAGAAATTGGGCAAGAGGTCCAAGTCGTTTGGACAAGCTCCTTCTACGACTACATCGGGTGCAATGTCGGGGACCACTTCGAGGCCAGATACTCGTACTTGATTTACTTGTGGAAGAATGGGGCATATAGCACGTGACTGTCGGGTTGGTCTGCCAAAGGCAGAAAAGAAGGTGGGAGCATCTTATGCTGAGAAGGGAAAGGCAGTGGTGGAGTCCTCTGCATCCCAGGCGCAGCCCCAAGTCTACAATCTTGGCCAACAAGAGGCCATAAAGCAAAGTGACGTCGTCACATGTACGATTTAAGTTATTGCATTGCTTTGCTTATTGCCTGTTTTGTATGTGGCTTGTGTGTGATATGGTTGCCACAGGCTTTGTTATGATTCAGAACATGCTGGCGAGAACAATGTTTGATACGGGTGCTTCGCATTCATTTCTGTCTAAGAACTTCATAGCTCAAATTGGATTACCTAGTCATGTGAAGACAGAGAGTGTAAGAGTGTTACTATCGAATGGCTGTTCGATGCTTGCGGATAGGGCTTGCGATATGGCGGTTCAAATTGGAAGTTGGGATTTCTGTTTGACTACATCTGTACTGCCGATATCGGAATTTGATGTGATTTTTGGTATGGACTGGCTCGCGGAGTAGCGTGCCTTGATTGATTGCTAGTCCAAAGAGGTCACACTGGGATAAAATACCGAGTTTGAGACTAAGTTCTCTGGTATGCGAGGAGTGAGCGGGACCTTGATGTCTGCACTCCAAGTCGTTAATGCTGTTCGGAAGGGCGCAGAGTTATACTTCACACTGATTCAGGCTGTTGAGCTAAAGACCAGTGTGAGTGATGTTCCGGTTGTATCGGAGTTTGCAGATGTGTTTCCTAAGGATCTTCCTGGGAAACCACCCCAGCGGGAGATCGACTTCACGATTGAGTTGGTGTTAGATGCGAAACATGTGGCCCGCTCGCCATATCGCATCGCGCCAAAGGAAATGGCTGAGTTGAAAGTCCAAGTGCAAGAGTTGCTAGAGAGGGATGTATACGCCCACGTATGTCACCTTGGAGCGCACCTGTTCTATTTGTGAAAAAGAATGACAGTGGTTTGCGGTTATGTATTGACTACCGTGATTTGAATAAGCTGACATAGAAGAACAAGTATCTGATTCCACGGATAGATGAATTATTCGATCAGCTGGTGGGATCAACCGTCTATTCCAAATTGGATTTGAAATCTGGATATTACCAATTAAGGATTCGGGAAGGTGACATTCCCAAGACCATATTTTTAACACGCTATGATCATTATGAGTTCACGGTAATGCCGTTTGAGCTATGCAATGTGTCATCAGTATTCATGGACCTAATGCACCGAACATTCTGAGAGTACTTGGACTTGTTCGTGATTTTATTCATTGATGATATTTTGGTGTACTCTCAATCTGAAGTTGATCATGCAAACCACTTGCGGTTGGTGTTACATACCTTACGAAGGAAAAAAGCTCTATGTCAAGTTCTCGAAGTGCGGGTTTTGGCTGTCGTCGGTGGCTTTTCTTGGCCATGTGGTAAGTGGAGAGGGCATAGCAGTGGATCCGTCAAAGATAAGATCCATACAGGAGTGGCCGGTTTTGCCTTCGGTAGCCGAAGTCAGGAGTTTCCCTGGACTGGCAGGCTACTACAGATGTTTTGTAGAGAATTTCTCGCGGATCGCTTTGCCTCTGACCACACCGAGGAGGAAGGATCAGAAGTTCACTTGGACGCCGGAGTGCGCGCGAGCTTTTGAAGAGCTAAAGAGTCGTTTGACCACGACGCCTGTGTTGACATAGCCATGTGGTACAGACAGCTACAAGATCTATAGTGATGCTTCAGGAAGCGGCTTAGGCTGCGTTCTTCTGCAGTTGGGAAAAGTGATTGCTTATGGCTCACACCAGTTGAAAGTGCATGAGCGAAATTATCCCGTCCATGACTTAGAGTTGGCGGTGGTGATCTTTGCACTGAAACTATGACGACATTATCTTTATGGCGTAAAAGTGGATATCTTTACGGACCATAAGAGCCTAAAGTACTTGTTGGAGCAGAAGGATCTGAATATGCGACAACAAGGTGGCTGGAGTTCCTTGGGGACTACACCTTTGAGATTCATTGTACTCCCGGGAAGGGAAATGTGGTCGTTGATGCCTTGAGTTGGAGGACTCCGTTAAGGGCAAATTGGTTGTAGATGCACGATGAGTGTATGATCTAGGAGTTGGAAGCGTTAGAGATTTCTTGTGTTGACAAGAATTCTACAGCTGATGCATGTTTGAACTGGACGGAGGTATTATATGACCTTGCGGGTAGAATTCGACGAGCAACGGAGCTGGATGAAAGTCTCCATCGTTATGCAAAAGATGGGCTGGATGACCAATTCTCCTGGGAGGACGGCCTTTTGCGGAAAGAGGGCCAGCTGCGTGTCCCGAGTATGGGTAAGTTACGAGAAGAGTTGATGTATGAAGCTCACTTTACAAAATACTCAATTCACCCTGGGAGCACAAAGATGTTCAAGGATATGAAGAAGCTGTTCTGGTGGTTAGGACTCAAGAAGGGCATAACTCATTGTGTTGCTAAATGTCAAACTTGTGCTTTGGTGAAGGTGGAATGTCAAAAGCCTGGTGGTTTCTTGAAGTCATTACCGATCCCAAAATGGAATTTCGATGATATTTCAATGGATTTCGTGCACGGGTTGTCGAGATCACAACGCGTGAATGATTCAATCTGGGTGATTGTAGACCGGTTGACGAAAGTGGCTCACTTCCTTCCGAACAAGCGGGACGAGTCAGTGGAAAGTTTGGCAAAGCTCTATGTGGAGCAGATCGTATGACTGCATAGTGTTCCTTGTAGCATCGTGAGTGATCATGATGGGCGATTTACATCGAATGATTGGAGGCTAGTCCATCAGCTGTTGGACCCGAAGTTGACGTTCAGTACGATCTTTCAACCCCAAACGGATGGCCAAACTGAGAGGACCAACACAACAATGGAGGATATACTCTGAATGTGTGCCCTGGATTTTGGTTCGAGATGGGAATATCATCTCTATATGGTGGAGTTTGCCTATAACAATAGATACCAAGCGAGCATCGGTATGACACCGTTTGAAGCTTTGTATGGTCGGAAGTGTCGTACACCTTTAGCTTGGGCAGAAGCAGGCAAATCCAAACTTTATAAGCATAAAGAAGTCGATGAAGCTAATTCAACGATACACACTATTCGAGAGATGCTAATAATAGCCCTAGATCGACAAGCAAAGTACTACAACGCCAAGCACCAGAACGTGGAGTTCGCGGTGGGCGATTGGGTATATTTGAAGATCAAACCCTTCAAAGGCATGTCCAGGATTCGGCGTCTTAAAAAGTTGAGTCCGAGATATCTTGGTCCGTTTGAAGTGGTGTAGCGAGTTGGGGAAGCTGCCTATCGGCTAGCTCTTTCGGCAGAATTGAGTGGATTACATGATGTGTTTCACATCTCGGTGCTTTGGAAAGCCGTCAAAGATCCAGCTCATGTGATCGAGAATGATCGTGTGCCGGTGGAGTATGGGCTAACGACAAAGGTTAGGCCCATTCGGATCGAGGATCACGCCGATAAACAGTGGCGGAACAAGGTAATCAGGATGGTCAAAGTCCGACGGGACAATTGTGGTCGTGTGAAGCTAACATGAGAGCGAGTGCAGATCATGAGAGCTGAATTTCCTGAGCTATTTGTGTAAATTGTTATGCAGTGCGTATTAATGTGTATCAAACTTTGATGAAGTTATAACATCTTGTTTTTGATTTCCTTACTGTGTGAAAATTTCGGGACGAAATTTATTGTAAGGAGGGGATGGTTGTAACACCCTAAATCCCAAGATTGGGTTCAAGTTGGGTGACACGTCCTGGGTGTTGGGTACATTGGTCAAATGTACCTGATTTGAAGAAGCCTCACCTAACTCAATGATATACATCATAGTGTATTTGATGTTTGTTTGAGTTACTTGTGCAGGTTAGGAATACACTGGACTGAAGCTAAAAATTTCTAAGTCCATGTGTCGACACCCAGAGGGAAAGTGTCGACACTTGAGAAAGCTTGTGTCGACACCCAGACAAGCAGTGTCGACACTTGGAGTCATTGTGTCGACACCTGGGAAGAAGAGTCGACACCAGTCAGAAAGTGTCGACACTTGGAGCTGTGTCGACACTCAGTGTAGA
This sequence comes from Platanthera guangdongensis, assembly GCA_039583875.1. Lineage (NCBI taxonomy): Eukaryota > Viridiplantae > Streptophyta > Magnoliopsida > Asparagales > Orchidaceae > Platanthera > Platanthera guangdongensis. The sequence goes on along the minus strand of JBBWWR010000238.1, from coordinate 71,523 downwards.
AGAATGCAGAAAAGCTGTGTCGACACTTAGCAGAAGTGTCGACACCTAGAAGAGCTGAGTCAACACCAGAAAGTGTCAACACTTGGAGTTGTGTCGACACTCAGCAAAATTCTGCAGAAACTAAGTACAAGTGTCGACACTCAATACAATGTGTCGACACTCAATCAGCAGAGTCAACATATGAAGAATGTGTCGACACTCAGCACAATGTGTCGACACACACTCAAAAGAGTCAACACTTGAAGCATGTGTCGACACTCAGCACAATGTGTCGACACACAACCAGAAGAGTCAACACTTGTAGGAAGTGTCGACACCCAGCACAATGTGTCGACACTTAGTTGAAGACTCTACACTTGAAGAAAGTGTCGACACAAGGAGCTGTGTCGACACTTAGCAAAGAACAGAAAAGTTTACAAAATATTCTAAGTACAAGTGTCGACACTAAGGGAATGTGTCGACACTCAGCTGAAGAATCAAGATTGAAGACTTGTGTCGACACCAAGAAGCAGTGTCGACACTTGACAGTTTCTACACATAAAGATGTGTCGACACAAAGGAGATGTGTCGACACTTAGAAGAATACAGTTAATGAATGAAGTACAAGTACTTGTGTCGACACTCAATTTCAGTGTCGACACATGCAGAAGAAACTGTGTCGAGACATACAAGGAATTGTGTCGACATCTTGTAGACTTGTGTCGACACTTACACAATATGTGTCGACACTTGGTCTATAAGTGTCGACACTTAAGAACAGAAAGTCTCGACACTATCTGACAGTTAGAGAATTTCAAGAAGTGACTGGTTGACAAGACAGCTGCCGATCCAGCCGGTCTACATCAACTGTCAGAGAAATCAGAAGTCTGTTATGAACCGGACCAGCCGGTTACCATGAAGGAAGCCTATAAATAGGCACTCATAGTTTACAGAAACCGAGTGATTAAGATTTTTTTAAGAAGGGTTGTTGTTGATACAACTTGTGAGAATATTCAAAGTGGTTGATCAGATTAAATCAAGAAGTGATTCACAGAGGATCAACACAAGAAGGTCTGTCAGTTCAACTGCAGATCTAAGAAGTTGGAGAGAGAGAGATCCAATCAAGAATTCAGTCTTTGGAACTTAGGCTGAGAAGAAGAATTCAGAGTCATCTGGATTTCAAGAAGCAGAGGTCAAGGAACAACTGCAGAAGATTCAGACTAATTCAGTTCTAATCAAGAAGCTTTGGGGGAAGCTAAGTCAGTTTCGATCTAGCTGAGTTCTTCCAAGAACTCTTCAAATATCTCTCAACTCCTCTCTTATTTTCTGAGTTGTAGAGTTAGCTATTGTACTTTCTATTTTAACTTGTAGGATCCATTGGATCTGAGAGAATTGTAAGCCTATTTTATAAAGGCTGAGGGTAGGGCTTGGTTGCCTGAGTGTAGGAGTTGAAGAACTCTGAGTGTAGGCCTTAATTGGCTGAGTGTAAGCCTTGATTGGCTGAGTGTAGGCCTGGGTGGCTGAGTGTAGGCCTTTTGGCTGAGTGTAAGGCTTTGGGCCTGAGGTAGGAACCTAGTTGGGTTCTGAGTTAGTGGAGAAGTTTGGCCGAATCTAGTACACTGCTAGATAGGCGAAGGGGGAAAGTGGATGTACCCAAAGATTGGGGAACCACTATAAATTAGTGTCTCTTCTGTGCTGTGCTGTGCTGTGGAATTACTGTTTATATGCTGTAATTGCTGTTAGCTGTAGAATTCTCTGAAATAGCTGTTGTGCTGCCAAACAAAAGTCAAAAAGGATTAGGTCACCTATTCACCCCCCCCCCCTCTAGGTGTTTAGGTACCATATCTTTCAAGTGGTATCAGAGGGAGGTTACTCAAAAAGGACTAACTGTCTGAGGAATTCAGTTTGGCAGATTCAGTATAAGTTAGCACACAGTTTCAAGAAAATCAAGAAACATGGGTTCTTCAGAGAATCACAAGGAATTGGGTTCAATGAAACTGCCCATATGCAGAAAAGAGATTTTTGGAATCTGGAAAGAAAGGGTAAGGCTGTTCATGGAGGCCTCTGACCCTAGGATCTACATCACAGTCAAAGAAGGGCCTTATGTGCCCATGAAGATTTCAGTCTTGGATGCTACACAGAGAACTCCAAAGGATTTTTCTGAGATGACCAATGATGAGATTGTCCTAGCTACAATGGACAAAAGGGCACAGAACATCATAGTTAGTGCAATTGATGATGCCACCTTCCAGAACCTTATTCACTGTAAAACAGCAAAAGAAATGTGGGATACCCTCATTGTCTACATGGAAGGTTCTGAAGAAGTTAGGCAAGATAGGAAGTCCTTGCTTAATCAAGAGTATGAGAGCTTTAGGCAAGGAAGAGGAGATAGCATCACTGAATGCTACAAAAAGTTCTACAGAATTGTTAATGAACTCATGTCCTATGGAAGAGAGTTCACAAACTATGAATTGAATGATAAGTTCTTAAGGTCCCTAACTAAAGATTGGGACACCAAGATCTGTGCCATAAGGAGAAATGGCAAAGTTGGGAGAAATTCCTCCTCCCACACTGTTTGGCAAATTGTTATCTTATGAAATGCAGTTGTCTGTGAGAAAAGAGGAGGAAAAGTCAACAAGGACTGAGCACAGGGAAAGGACTGTTGCCTTCAAGACAGAAGTACCTAGAAAGGGAAGGACTAAGTCATCAACTCCTCCCCCAGAGGTAGTTGAATCAAAATCAGATGAGTCTGTGAGCACAAAGTCTACAAGCAGTGAAAGTGATGAAGACTTTGCTGCATTCACCAGACATTTTCAGAAATTCCTGAAGAAGAAACAATGGAGGTCCAGACCTTCATTTTCCAAAGGGAAAGAAGTTCAGTATCAGGAGAAGAAGCCTTCAAAGAAGGACAAGAAAAAGACAAAGACTAGCAAGGCAACTGGGTCTAAGATAGTATGTTACTGCTGCAATAGACAGGGTCATGTTATTGCAGATTGTCCTGAGAGAAGAAAAGAATCCAGTGATAGAAAGAAGACTCACTTCAAAGGAAAGAAGGAGAAGTCCTTTGTTGCAAAGAATGAGAAGACTCTTTCAGACATTTCTTCTTCAGACACTGAGACAGATGCTGAAGCCTACATAGGGCTATTTGCTGAAGAAGAAGAAGAGTTTATGCAGATCATGGAATCAATCTATGAACAAGAAGAGAGTCAGTGCCAAGGACTGATGGCATTGACTGAAAGTACCAAAATTCTGGAGCAGCCAGGACCTAGTCAGGTACAAAGTCCAACTCAAAGTTCAGATTTCAGTTCTTGTTCAGAGTCAGATTCATCTTCATCAAGTGATGGAAGTGTTTCTGAATCTGAGGGAGATATTCATCAGCTCCTAGATGAATATAAAGTTACTGTTGCAAGCCTATAAGAAAAGCAAGTCCCTTGCCAAAAGTCAGGCAAAGGAAATTGCTGATCTAAAGGCAGCTGCAACAGACTTTGAGAAGGAATTTGATCAAAAGCTCAATGAGGTAGCCAGGCTGAAACACATTACTGTGATTCAGATGGGAACTATCACTTATAAAAATGATCAAATTAAGTTACTGGAGATCAATCTCCAGAAGGAAAGAGAGCTAGTTGCTAGGTTTTCAAAACCTAAATCAGTGCTACCCTTGATTGATGAATTTGTTCATCATAAAGGAAAGGCTGGATTGGGTTTTATTAAACCAGCTAGGACTGTTCAGGATCAGTCCAAGTCCAAGGGCAAAGCCCCAACATTCAACAAGCCTGCTGTAGTCAAAACAGCAAAGGTTGTACCTAAGCAAAGGTACAACAAGTTTGAATGCTGGTGCTGTGGCAAGATTGGCCACTTTGCCTTGGATTGTTGGCACAATGCCAGTGCCAAGTTGAGTAGCAAGTTACCTGGTGGAAAGCCAGCAGGTAGCTATGTCAAGTTGCAAACTAACAATCACCAAGGACCCAAGTTTACTTTGGGTTCTAAGGTTCATTAATTTGTTTTGCAGGTGAATCCAAGTGGCCATACCCCAACATGGTACTTGGATAGTGGATGTTCCAGACATATGACTGGAACAAGGGGACTACTGAAGGACTATATTCCAATCAAAAATGGTCCTAAAGTGACCTTTGGTGGTTCTGAAAAAGGAATCATCAAAGGGTTTGGTAACATTTCTTCAAACCTTGTTACCATTACTCAAGTGGCTTATGTTAAAGGGTTGAAACACAACCTCATTAGTATAAGTCAGTTAAGTGATGTAGGGTATGACATCTCATTTGTTAAAAATGGTTGTCATATCAAGAGGTCAAGTGATCAAGAGATCATTTTGACAGGATATAGAAAGAGGAATGTCTACTGTCTAGACATTATGATTGAGAACAATGGTTCTCCTGTTTGTCTTGTAGCTGATGAGACAGTCTCTCATTGTGTCAAGTGGCACAAGAGGCTTGCTCATCTTAACTACAAGACTATTAGCAAACTCTTTAGCAAAGAGTTAGTGAGGAATGGTCCTCAAGTTAAGTGTGTCAAAGATGGCATTTGCTCAGCTTGTCAAAAGGGCAAGCAGACTAAATCCACCTTTAGAAGCTTAGACAACAAAGATGCTGTGAGGTGTTTATACCTCTTGCATATGGATCTATTTGGTCCAATGCCAGTTCACAGCTTAGGTAGGAAGGTCTACACCTTTGTAGTTGTTGATGACTACTCAAGGTTTTCCTGGGTGTTCTTCTTAAAGCAGAAATCTGAAACACCTAGTGTCTTCTATAGTTTTGTTAAGCAAATTCAGAATGAATTGAACTGTACAGTGGTCAAAATTAGAAGTGACCATGGTACTGAGTTTCAGTCTGAAAGCATGACAAAGCTGTGTGAAGACTATGGGATATTTCAAGAATTCTCTTCACCTAGAACACCTCAGCAAAATGGCATTGCTGAAAGGAAAAATAGGACCTTGATAGAGGCTGGTAGAACCCTATTAAGTGATTCATCACTGCCAGAATATTTCTGGGCTGAAGCAGTTAACACTGCATGCCATGTGATAAATAGGGCTACCATCACTAAAAGGTTAAACAAGACCCCCTATGAAGTTGTGAAAGGCAGGAAACCAAATTATCCTATTTTAGGATCTTTGGTTGTAAATGCTTCATACTTAACAATGGAAAGTCTTACTTAACTAAGTTTGCTGCCAAGTCCCAAGAGGGAGTGTTTGTTGGGTACAGCAATAATAGTAAGGCTTATAGAGTCTACAACTTGACTACACAAGTTGTAGAGGAGTCTGTGCATGTAGTTTTTGATGAGACACAACTAATTAACAATGAGTTGTCTAGTAGTGTGTGCAGCCCCACAGGTCTTACTAAGAAGATGGACAAGCTAACCATAGAAGATGTACCTGCTGCAAGACAGCAAGTAGAAGAAGATGGCTTATGTCCAGGGGGAGAACTACATGTACCAGGAGCTGAAGAAGTACAAGGAACTCAGCATGATGAAGATGCTGAAGAAGTTCAACCAGAAGTAAGGATGCCTCCAGCCAACAGGCATCTAAGAGATCATCCAGTAGAGCTAATTATTGGAGATCCAAGACAAGGTGTTCAGACAAGGAGCAGAAATCAGAATGCTGTAGTATATTCAAGTTTTCTGTCTCAAATAGAACCAAAGAAATTTGAAGAAGCTATACAAGATCCACAGTGGACTGAAGCAATGCAGGAAGAAGCTTAATCAGTTCAAAAGGTGCAAGGTTTGGGAGCTGGTTCCAAAGCCTAAAGATCACAATGTGATAGGAACTAAGTGGATCTACAGAAATAAGTTAGATGAACAAGGGGTCATCATTAAGAATAAAGCAAGACTGGTTGCAAAAGGATATAGGCAAGAAGAAGGTATTGATTTTGATCAAACCTTTGCTCCAGTAGCCAGACTGGAAGCCATAAGGATGTTCTTGGCCTATGCAACCTATCAAGGATTCAAGGTATACCAAATGGATGTGAAGTCAGCATTCCTAAATGGTAATTTGAAAGAAGAAGTCTATGTGGAGCAGCCTGCAGGTTTTGTTGATCCAACTTTACCACATTATGTCTATAGACTTAGGAAAGCATTATATGGGTTAAAACAAGCACCTAGAGCTTGGTATGAAACCCTATCTAGTTTCCTCATTGAGAACAAGTTCTCAAGGGGGAAAATAGATAAGACTCTATTCCTTAGGGAATCTAGAGGCAAAGTAATACTTGTCCAAATATATGTAGATGACATTATATTTGGGTCTACTGAAAGTAGCCTTTGCAAAAAGTTTGCAAAGCTTATGCAAAGTCAATTTGAGATGAGTAGTATGGGAGAACTGAAGTTTTTCTTGGGTCTCCAAGTTAAACAGACTGGAAAGTGGTCTATCCATATGTCAGTCTAAGTTCACCCTAGAACTCATAAGGAAATATGGTATGGATTCATCCAGTACCATGAAGACTCCTATGGGGTCAAGTATGTCTCTAAGCAAGGATGATGCAGGGAAACCTGTAGATGAAACCTTGTATAGAGGGATAGTTGGCTCCCTACTATACTTGACTGCAAGTAGGCCTGACATTATGTATGCTACATGTGTTTGTGCCAGGTATCAAGCCTGCCCTAAAGAGTCTCACTTGACTGCAGTCAAGAGAATCTTGAGATATCTAAAGGGCACACCTTATCTAGGCCTCTGGTACCCTAGGAATGGAGATTTTGATCTAACAGGCTATTCAGATGCAGACTTTGCAGGATGCAAAGAAGATAGAAAGAGCACAACTGGATCCTGTCAATTCCTAGGTGGAAGACTCATTTCATGGAGCAGTAAAAAGCAAACTAGTGTGGCTATCTCCACAGCTGAGTCAGAATATGTAGCTGCAGGAAGTTGCTGTGCTCAACTTCTGTGGATTCAACATCAGCTAGAAGACTATGGATTTCAGGTAAGTAGAACTCCACTTTACTGTGATTCTACAAGTGCTATTTCAATAGCTAATAATCCTGTATCACATAGTAGAACTAAACATATTGAGATTAAATATCACTTTCTTAGGGAGCATGTAGAAAGAAATGATATTGCACTTGAATATGTTAAAACTGATAATCAGATAGCTGATATGTTTACTAAGCCCTTAGAAGAAGCTAAGTTCAATAGGTTCAAAATTGAACTAGGTATGATAAACTTAGACTAAGTTTACAGAACTAAAAATTGGCTAAGTAAAAAGGTGTCGACACATAGACAAGTCTATGTCGACACAGAATAGTAAGTGTCGACACTTCAGGAAAATGGTGTCGACACATCTAGGAAGTTGGTGTCGACACTTCAGAATGTTAGTGTCGACACATGTCGAGTAGGTGTCGACACATCCAATGTAGTGTCGACACTTAAGTTTTACTCAGAATTTTCTAAGTAAAGTCTCGACTACATGTCGAGTATAGTGGTGTCGACACTTAACCAAGTGTCGACACATAAAATCTGTTGACTAAACTTGTGTCGACACATGTGTGTCGAGACATTATAAGTCAGTGTCGACACTTATTGACAGTGTCGACACATCTTTAGAAATTCATCCCGCCTGTTCGTCTTCAAACAAGAAAGGTATAAATAGGGTTCTGTTTGTGTTTGTCGACACGCTTTCAGAGTTTCGAGACCAAACTACTGTGTCGACATTTCTCTTCTCTAAAGACTAATTCTCAAACCCTAATGGCTCCCAAGCTGGAAGAGAACGTTAACGAAGGCTATGAGCTGGTGCGTGGCGCATTCGACGACGACGATCAAGAAATCAAATCGGTGATAACCCTAGTCACCGATTCAGGATTGGAGTTCTTGGTTTCAGAACCAACCAAAATATGGAAGAAGGAAGTTATTGAATTCCTTACTGGAGCGTCTGTAGATGACTCAGGCTACAGAATTAAGTCAAGGGTGCATGGCACCAAGGTCAAGATTTCACCCAAGTCCTTGAGAAAGGTACTTCAGCTACCTAAAGTTCAAGAAGAAGAGGAAGTGACCACATCTAAGACCAGAGAAGCACTTACCTGGTGTGGTCTTGATCCTAAGATGAAAATAGGATCAGTTTTCAACAGGAAGGGAATGAATAATCAAGGCAAATTCCTGTCTGAAGTTGTAGGCAAAGTTATACTAAGCAAACCAGGAGGACATGACAGGGTGTCAGCCTCTATGTTCAGTATTATGACCAGAATCATCTTCAACCTCAAAACAGACTGGTCTATGATTGTGTTTGAGAAAGTGAAGGAAAGTCTGAAGAAGCCCAATCTGGGCAGGATACTAAGTCTCTACCTGGCTGGATCAATTCCAGAGGTAATGAGCACTGCTGCTGGAACTAAAATCAATCACATGAGGAGAATGGATTCAAGGATATTCTCTAGATGGGAAAGAGTGCTGTCCAAAGAAGTTCCACCCCAGAAAAGCAAGTTTCAAAGAAAGACTCTCCTCCCAGGAAGAAGAGGAAGACTGCTGCTGTGACTCAGGAGTCCTCCAGCAGCTCAGGCAGTGAAGAACATGTTGTTTTCACTCCTGATAGTCCAATAGATGTGGCTGCAGAGAAGTCACCTGCTCCTCAAGAGCCAGCTGAGATCCAGGGGGAGTTGCCTCCAGCTAGCCCCAAGGATCCAAGCCAGGGGGAGCCACCAGCTGTAGAACATCCCTCTACACTGGAGAGTGAGCAAGCTACACTTATTATCCAAGAGGTACTTTCTGACCTTAATACATTAGATTTTTCTGTAATAGATTCTGATTTGTCTGATGTCCATCAGCAAATTCAGCAAGCAACTACAGAACCAGATGTTGTTCTTCAGGACACATCTGTATTGTGCCACAAGTTCCTGATAAAGTAGTTGATGAAACCAGTACATCTCCTGCACAGTCACCCCAGAATATACAATGGAAGATCTATTTCTGAATTTAGATCAAGAAGATTTTGACATGGACAAGACTGCTGCTGATGAAGTAAAGGGTGCTGCTGCTGAGGGGGAGAACTTGGAAGTTCAGGATGAGCCTATAAGGCTAGACACTGAGAAGGCACAAGATGTGCAAGCTGAAAAACCATCAAGCCCTAAGGATAGGGTTGATATAGCCAGTACTTCAGAATCTGAGGATGATGAAGCTGACAAGCTAAAAAGAAGCAATTCTTTGTTTTCAAAAGAAGGAGTCAGAGCTACAAAAAGGCTCTACAAACTGTTGCTCAACACTCCTTAGTCCAACAAGCTCCATCAACTGATTACAGTGCTCTACTGCTTGCAATGCAAATCAAGATGGATGAACAAAGGAAGGCTATAGAAACTTATGTTGATGAAGGGCACAAGGCACTTACAATCAGATCTGGCACAGGACATCAAGTCAATAAGGTTTGAAATGAACCTTAATAAAAAGGAGATGACTGATTGTTTTACAAAGGGTGCTAATGCAGTGGTCTATCTGGCAACCCATCAAGAGAAAATAAAGACTCAAGTAGATGATATAGCACTAAAGCAAGGCTATGTGCTGGAGAATCAATTGAGGATGAATGATAATTTGACTGCATCTCACAATGCAATAGTCACTGAACTCAAGAATAAGTCTGATGAACCTTCAACATCCTCTGCTGCTGCCAAAGCTGAATTTGATAAAGCTTTTCAAGCAGAAATTGCTGCTGTCAAGACTGCAATCAAAGATTCACAGAAGGTCATTTCTGAACAGCTTACCAAGCTTAGACCTTATTTTAAGGAAGGAATCAGGTACTTGGACAGTCAAATCAGATTCCAAAAGGATGATGTGAGAGATCATGTAGAACAAGAAGTCATAAAGGGGGAGAGGGTGTTAGTCAAGGCAAGTTCTGAGCATGCAAAATGGATATCAAATTCCATCAGGGCTACACTGGGCTATCCTCCCCTGTGTGATGATGATAATGTAGCTGAATCTGGTATTCAAAGTGCATATCTTGGAGGTGAGCAACAGGAAGTAGCTCAGGTGATCTATCCACCTCCAGATTTTGACATGGTTCATGCTGATGTAAGCACAATGTATAGTCCAACTCCAACTGCTGGTAAGCCTAATATTGTTCTGGAAAAGGTTGTTCAACCTATTACAGCAGCTATGCAAGAGGCTTTGGACAAAGAAGAAGAGACTAGGCTATCAAAGAAGAAGTTCAGGGAACTGGCTGAGCAAAAACCAGATTTTGAACAATGGAGCCCTACTTCTAGGAACATCATTCTCACATCCTGGAAAGCAGCCAAGGACAATGCACATGAGAGGAATAAATGGTTCTCAGAAGCAGAATGGAGGAAGCATGAAATCAGGCAGGAAGCCATTGTCCAGCATAGAAGGAAGGCTAAGTTAGGAAAGCTACCTCCTACAGCTGTGGAGCCTAGCAAGTACTTTCCTAAGCCCTATCATTACTTTGAGAGGCAAAAATCAAGGCTGAAGAACAGAAGAAGGACTCCAAAGGGAAGAAGACTGCTGAAGCTGAGCCTGCTGCTGCTGCTGCTGCTGTAAAGGCCAAAGTGCAAGCTGGAAAAGGCATAGTCATAAAAGAACCAGAGCAGAATTAGACTAAGCTTAGACTGAAGAATGTTGTAATCTGTTACATCTAAACATTATTGTAAATCATTGAAAATATATTGCAAACAATGTATGAACAATTTTTGATAAATATATATTTCATGATTGTTTAGTAGAATGTGTCTAATTCTTGTTTGTTCTGTAATGCTGTATGAGTATACATGTGTGCTTTATTACATGTTTAAGTTTAACTCTGTTGACATATACATGTTTTACATCATTTTATAATTTTTAATTATGAGTGGTGTATATCATTGACTAAGGGTTATGACTTCTCCAAATAGGGGGAGATTGTTGGGTACATTGGTCAAATGTACCTGATTTGAAGAAGCCTCACCTAACTCAATGATATACATCATAGTGTATTTGATGTTTGTTTGAGTTACTTGTGCAGGTTAGGAATACACTGGACTGAAGCTAAAAATTTCTAAGTCCATGTGTCGACACCCAGAGGGAAAGTGTCGACACTTGAGAAAGCTTGTGTCGACACCCAGACAAGCAGTGTCGACACTTGGAGTCATTGTGTCGACACCTGGGAAGAAGAGTCGACACCAGTCAGAAAGTGTCGACACTTGGAGCTGTGTCGACACTCAGTGTAGAAGAATGCAGAAAAGCTGTGTCGACACTTAGCAGAAGTGTCGACACCTAGAAGAGCTGAGTCAACACCAGAAAGTGTCGACACTTGGAGTTGTGTCGACACTCAGCAAAATTCTGCAGAAACTAAGTACAAGTGTCGACACTCAACACAATGTGTCGACACTCAATCAGCAGAGTCAACATATGAAGAATGTGTCGACACTCAGCACAATGTGTCGACACACACTCAAAAGAGTCAACACTTGAAGCATGTGTCGACACTCAGCACAATGTGTCGACACACAACCAGAAGAGTCAACACTTGAAGGAAGTGTCGACACCCAGCACAATGTGTCGACACTTAGTTGAAGACTCTACACTTGAAGAAAGTGTCGACACAAGGAGCTGTGTCGACACTTAGCAAAGAACAGAAAAGTTTACAAAATATTCTAAGTACAAGTGTCGACACTAAGGGAATGTGTCGACACTCAGCTGAAGAATCAAGATTGAAGACTTGTGTCGACACCAAGAAGCAGTGTCGACACTTGACAGTTTCTACACATAAGATGTGTCGACACAAAGGAGATGTGTCGACACTTAGAAGAATACAGTTAATGAATGAAGTACAAGTACTTGTGTCGACACTCAATTTCAGTGTCGACACATGCAGAAGAAACTGTGTCGAGACATACAAGGAATTGTGTCGACACCTTGTAGACTTGTGTCGACACTTACACAACATGTGTCGACACTTGGTCTATAAGTGTCGACACTTAAGAACAGAAAGTCTCGACACTATCTGACAGTTAGAGAATTTCAAGAAGTGACTGGTTGACAATGACAGCTGCCGATCCAGCCGGTCTACATCAACTGTCAGAGAAATCAGAAGTCTGTTATGAACCGGACCAGCCGGTTACCATGAAGGAAGCCTATAAATAGGCACTCATAGTTTACAGAAACCGAGTGATTAAGATTTTTTTAAGAAGGGTTGTTGTTGATACAACTTGTGAGAATATTCAAAGTGGTTGATCAGATTAAATCAAGAAGTGATTTACAGAGGATCAACACAAGAAGATCTGTCAGTTCAACTGCAGATCTAAGAAGTTGGAGAGAGAGAGCTCCAATCAAGAATTCAGTCTTTGGAACTAAGGCTGAGAAGAAGAATTCAGAGTCATCTGGATTTCAAGAAGCAGAGGTCAAGGAACAACTGCAGAAGATTCAGACTAATTCAGTTCTAATCAAGAAGCTTTGAAGGAAGCTAAGTCAGTTTGGATCTAGCTGAGTTCTTCCAAGAACTCTTCAATATCTCTCAACTCCTCTCTTATTTTCTGAGTTGTAGAGTTAGCTATTGTACTTTCTATTTTAACTTGTAGGATCCATTGGATCTGAGAGAATTGTAAGCCTATTTTATAAAGGCTGAGGGTAGGGCTTGGTTGCCTGAGTGTAGGAGTTGAAGAACTCTGAGTGTAGGCCTTAATTGGCTGAGTGTAAGCCTGATTGGCTGAGTGTAGGCCTGGGTGGCTGAGTGTAGGCCTTTTGGCTGAGTGTAAGGCTTTGGGCCTGAGGTAGGAACCTAGTTGGGTTCTGAGTTAGTGGAGAAGTTTGGCCGAATCTAGTACACTGCTAGATAGGCGAAGGGGGAAAGTGGATGTACCCAAAGATTGGGGAACCACTATAAATTAGTGTGTCTTCTGTGCTGTGCTGTGCTGTGGAATTACTGTTTATATGCTGTAATTGCTGTTAGCTGTAGAATTCTCTGAAATAGCTGTTGTGCTGCCAAACAAAAGTCAAAAAGGATTAGGTCACCTATTCACCCCCCCCCCCCTCTAGGTGTTTAGGTACCATATCTTTCACTGGGATACGGGCATGTCCCAGGGCGTGTCCTGCTCTGTATGGCTGATCAGCCTGTCGAGTGCTCGATGAACTGCACTCGACAAGTTCTCGAGAGGGAACACGCCCTGTAACACAGGCGTGTCAGAGGGCGTATCACCCTCTAGTACGATCTTCGCTCGACAAAACGCACGATGGAGGCGTGTCTGCAGCCGTGTAAGGGCACACGGCCTGTGACACAGGCATGTAATATGGTCGTGTCCTTTTCTGGATTTGGCCAGGGCAGTGAGGCCTGGCAAACACGGGTAGGACATGGGTATGTCTCTAGGCACACGGCCTATGACACGGGAGTGTCCCATGGCCGTGTCTTGCTCGGGTTAAGATGGTTGTGTGCCACTTGAGATACACGGCCGCAAACACAGGCGTGTCTGAAGGCGTGTCAGGTCACATGGCCTGTGACACGGGCGTGTCACATGGCCGTGTACTCTTCTAGATGAGTCGGTTGTGTGCCCCTTAAGGTACACGGCTTGTGACACGGGCGTGTCACAGGCAGTGTCAGCCAAAAATTAGGCTTTTATGGACGAATCGTGGCCGTCTATTCCTTCATCTGGATATAAGGGACTGTTGTAATATGGAGGTCGGGCGGTCTGTTGCTGTTCGGAGACTAGGCGGTCTGCCGGTTTATTCTACCGGTCTGTCTACCGGGCTGTTGCTGTTTGGTATCCTAGCGATCTGGTGGTTTGTCTAAGACGACTTGTAGACCGGGCGGTTTAGCGGTCTCCTGCGGCGGCTTGATCTTTGTGGCGCTTGTTCTCTCCTCTTGTTGGTTGCTGGGTGGTTAGCCGGCTTGTCTAACCGCCCGGGCAGTCCGGTTTGCCTTTTGTAAAGCCGCATATACTTGTAAATTTTTAGTCCCACATTGCTTTATTGTAATCTCTCTCATCTCCTCCATTCTATAAAAGGGAGGCTATACCATTGTAATTGATACCTTTTTTGGATAATAAAGTTTACATTACTCCAATTTTTTGATCTACTCTTTTCTGTTCGCACATGGTATCAGAGCAGTCAGTCCTTTCCTCCTGACTGAGCTCTATCTACGCGTGTAACTTGTTTTTTTCTTTCTGCGACCTGTTCTCGTAGCTTGATTCCTTCTCTGACAGTTGCCCTGTTCGCGCGTCTTGTTTTCTCTTCTGACCGCTGCACTGTTCGTGCGGCTTGTTTCTCCCTATTTGCGGCCTCTTCTGACCCTTTGTGTTACGTCCTCTTCCTTCTTCTTTTTCTAGTCGCTCTTCTCTTCTTTGTCGCCGCGACCTGTCCTTAAGTCGCCGCGACCTATTCTAGCCGCTCTCCTCTTCTTTGTCGTCGTGACCTGTCCTTAAGTCGCTGCGGCCTGTTCTAGCCTCTCTCCTCTTCTTTGTCGCCGCGACCTATCCTTAAGTCGCCGCGACCTGTTCCAGCGACTTCTCCTTCTAGCCGCGGCTTGTTTTTCCCGCTGCTCTCTTCTAAGGCCTCCCTCTCCTCCACACAGTCCGCCTCGGTGGTCACATGTTCTGTTAGTGCCCACATTGTTACTCACAGCAGATGGTTGATTGACTCTGGTGCTACCAATCATATGATATGGAATCCTCAATGTTTTTCTTATCTAGAAACACATGATCGGTTGCCTCCGATCTTTGTTGCAGACGGCTCTTCATCTGCGGTCAATGGGACGGGGTGGTTCAATTCACTCCGTCTCTTCGTTTGGCAGATACCCTCTATGTGCTCATGTTTCCTTGCAATTTATTATCGGTTACTTCTCTATGCAATCAACTACGGTGTTCCGTCACATTCACTCCTACTTCTTATTCTTTCAGGATCCAGACTCCCAACGGACGATTGCTACTGGGACTGAGAGCGGCGGCCTCTACTTCTTCGACAACGTTTCCACTCTATCCGCCTTCTCCTCCTCTACAGATCTTCTCCAATGACATCATCGCCTTGGATATGCTCCTCCCAGGATTCTGCGCCAGCTTCTGCCCCACCTCCCTCCTCATCATCCTCCTCTAAATTGTGATGTATGTCAGCTCGGCAAGCATCATCGCTCATCCTTCCCACCAACGCAAAGTCGTGGCTCTTCCTGTCCGTTCGACCTCGTTCACTCTGACGTGTGGGGTCCTTCTCCTACCCTCACCATCGGTCGGGATAGTTCATATTTTGTCACATTTATTGATGAATTCTCTAGGTGTACGTGGGTGTAAATTCTCAAGGACCGCTCCGAACTGTTCTCTGTCTGGACATCATTTTATTCTATGATCAAGACTCAGTTTGATACGTCTATTAAAATCCTTCATTCTAATAATGCTAAGGAGTATCTTAGCCATGATTTCTCTTCTTTTTGTATGCATCATGGTGTTATTCATCAAACTAGCTGTGTCTACACCTCACAATAAAATGAGGTGGCGGAATGCAAAAAGCGTCACCTCCTTGATGTCGCTCGCACTCTGCTGACCCAAATGCTTGTTCCTCGTGTAACACCCCATATCCGTCGCATAACATATAGCAGTAGGTCCGGCCGGGGCCCGACGCCATATACTACAGACAGACCGGGTGGTTACTCATGGAAACCATCCAACCAATCATAACGTCCTACACAGAGCATTCTAGCGGAAGCAGTTTATAAAAGTTGCAACAAAGAACCCAGCACTAAAGCACGAATGTCCACTAATACCAAAACAGGAATGTTGTACATACACAAGTACAGGCCTTAAGGCCTTACAAAATTGTTCACTTCATATTACATGTTTTACAAACCACGGCACGCAGGCCGGTCATACATGAATAAAAATAGTAAACACTCCAATTAGGCCTTCGAGGGCCAGCTTCGCATTTTGGGCATTAGCCCGCTATTGACCGCTTGGTCCAGCAGCACCTGCAAGCAACAAACCACCACACGGTGGCAAAACAAGGCAACGGTCAGCAATGCTGACCAAATTATAACGATCCCGCCCCCGGCTCGGGGCGGCGATGCTCCTTCCCTGCATTTCATTAGCATAAGCGAGCAATATATACATATATATATATTCATTTCATCACAGACGTTGGCTCGCACGGCCACACGCCCCGTGCTCTCAGGGCACATTCTCGGTGAACCGGTCGATGTCATGCCAATTAAATCCATAGACATTCCGGACTCACCACCGCCACTTTGACGGCCAAACCTATGAGCAGTTTGTCTTCCCGGCATGAGTCACGGTAATTGAAACCATAGACCGCTGAAGACCCTCATTTATGCCAATGACTCTAATCCGAACGACATAGAACGGGTACGGTTCCATCTAACCCGTGCTCACAACGCAACGGTAATTTAAACCATATGCGCCCGCAACGGTAATTTAAACCATATGCGCAGGTCAAACTTCTCCCGAGTCCCGTTTCCATCACAATTCACATAACTCGGTTATGTTCAAGTTGGCTCTCAGGCCACCAAGTTGGCTCTCAGGCCACCAAGTTGGCAAGATCACGCATCCGCCCAGTTTTCCGGGTGCACCTTTGGGTTAATCCCCAAGGCTCCCTGTTGCAATCTACCGTGTAGAAAACCCGAAAAACAACCAATAGCACGGAGACTTCTCCGGCATTATGCAACATCACCGATCCAGACCAACATGTCCGGGTAGGCTTCACACATCATGTCTATGTCTGTTCTCGCTTACGGACTCTAAACAACGGGACTTCACATATCTACCCGAAGGAACGCCTCCAACTCACCGCAAACTCGCGAGAGCAGGCTTCCTATGAAAAGAAGGAGAGCTACACATGCTCAAGATGAAGATCGTTACCCTTGCGTTCTTCTTTGGCGCCATGGAAAAGTAAGCGGATTAAAAGCACCGCACTTGCTTTGCCTCCGTGGATCCGGAGTTGGCTCGCGATTTGGAGCTTCGAAGCTCCTCCAATGGCCGGATCTAGATTCTTCTTCCTTCCTTGGCTCTCCTCTCTCTCTAAATTTTAGAAAGATAACCACCCATGAAAAGTGAGGGTTTCTAAGGCCCAATCCCGGGTATATCCCTTCAGGAACACCTCCCAGCCGTTGGATCATCAATTAAAGAAACGAACGGCTTTGATTCGGGACTGAAATGCCCAATCTGGAACGCACACGGCCTGGCACACGCCCGTGTCCAGGGCCGTGTGCCTCATTCGCCGTCAAGTTCGACTCGCCTGGAACAACACACGGGCATCGAACATGCCCGTGTTCGACCTGACACGCCCGTGTTCCACCTGACACGGCCGTGTGGCCGGCCGTGTACCCCCATCGATTTATCCCGAAAACAACCGGAGCACTGCACGGGTTCTAGGACACGCCCGTGTCCTTGCCCGTGTCTACCTCAACACGCCTGGGCTCTAGGCCGTGTACACGGTCTCGACACTCGACACTTCGTCGAGCGATTATCGTCGACCTCACGACACGGCCTTGGACATGCCCGTGTCCTAGGCCGTTTGCCTTGTCTCGACACATCGTCGAGCAAAATTCGTCGACTCCCCGGGACGAGTGTCGACACAGGTCGACACGTCCGTGTCGCAGGCCGTGTGCCATGTCTCGACACTTCGTCGAGCGCAGTGTCGACTTCACGGGCTGAGTGTCGACATGGGTCGACACGCCCTGCGACACGCCCATGTCACAGGCCGTGTGCCCTGTCTCGACACAATGTCAACAGCAAAATGTCGACTTCGCCGGCTGAGTGTCGACACAAGCATGACACGCCCTGGGACACGCCCGTGTCCCAGGCCGTGTGCCTTCTGCCAGAACCAAAAACTAGCCCAAAACATCCCCCGTCGCTCCTTTGAGTTTCGGGGCGTTACAACTCTCCCCCTCTTCAAAGAATTTCGTCCACGAAATTATATAAAGGAAAGACATGTACAAAACTAAAATTTGTACCTGAGCGGAACAACTCCGGATATTCGTCAAGCATAGTCTGCTCTCGCTCCCAAGAGAGCTCCTCACGACCGCAATTGTCCCACCGGACCTTGACCATCCTGATGTCTTTATTGCGTAGCCGCTTGACCTCCGAGTCCTCAATCCGCACGGGCTTGACCTTTGTCGTCAATCCACTATCCACCGGCACTTGATCAACCATGATCACTTGCGAAGGCTCTTGCACCGCCTTCCGAAGCACCGAAAAATGGAATATATCATGTAATCCACCAAGCTTCAATGAAAGCTTCAACTGATAGGCCGCTTCACCAACTCGCTCCAGAACCTCAAACGGCCCAAGGTACCTCGGGCTTAGCTTTTTCAATCGCCGCACCCGCGAGATACCCTTGAACGGCTTGATCTTTAAGTACACATAGTCGCCCACAGCGAACTCCACGTTCCTGTGCTTGGCATTATAGTAATTCGCTTGCCGGTCCTGAGCGATAAGCAACCTCTCCCGAATGGTTCTCACCAAAGAAGTAGCATCCTCCACTTCCAATCGCTTATACAACTTTGATTCACCTGTTTCTAACCAAGACAACGGCGTGCGACATTTTCTACCATATAGGGCCTCGAAGGGCGCCATTTGAATACTCGCTTGGTAGCTGTTGTTGTATGCGAACTCCACCAAATAAAAGTGGTCTTCCTATTGCTTCCCAAAATCCAAGACACACATGCAGAGCATGTCTTCCATAGTTCTATTGACCCTCTCGGTCTGCCCATCCGTTTGCGGATGGAAGGCTGTGCTGAACTTTAGCTTTGTTCCCAACATTTGCTGCACAAGCCTCCAATCATTGGACATGAACCGCCCATCTCGGTCACTCACGATGCTGCGGGGCACACCGTGAAGCCGTACAATGTTATCCACATAAAGTTTTGCCAACTTCTCCACCGGATCATCCTTCCTAGGCGGAATAAAATGCGACACCTTCGTTAGCCGATCAACAACCACCCAAATGACGTCGTTCCCCTTTTGCGACCTTGACAAACCGTGCACAAAGTCCATAGAGATATCGTCGAATTTCCACTCCAGAATAGGCAAGAACTTAAGAAATCCTCCCAGCTTTTGGCACTCCGCCTTCACCAAGGCGCAAGTTTGGCACTTCGCTACGTAGAGCGTCACATCCTTCTTCAAACCCGGCCACCAAAATAGTTTCTTGACATCACGGTACATCTTCGTGCTCCCCGGGTGAATTGAGTACTTAGTATGGTGTGCCTCGTACAACAACTCCACCCGCAAATCGCCCACACTTGGGACACACAGACGACCGTCTTTCCAAAGCAATCCGTCCTCCACGACGAATTGGGAATTTGACTCATCCAGAGCCTCTACAATGAACTGCTTCATATGAGCATTCATATCCAAAGCCTGCCGAATACGATCAGCCAGGTCATATTGGACTTCAGTCCAATTCAGAACTGCTTCAGCACTTGATTGTCTATCCACACAAACAATCTCCAACGCCTCCAACTCCCGCACCAACCGCTCATCATGCACCGATAGCAAATTGGCTTGATTTGGGGCCCGGCGACTCAACGCGTCCGCAACCGCATTCCCTTTACCAGGCACGTAGTGGATCTTGAATGTATAGTCCCCCAGGAACTCCATCCATCTACGCTGCCGCATATTCAAATCCTTCTGATCAATCAGATACTTCAGGCTCTTGTGATCGGTGTAGATATCAATCTTCACACCATACAAATAGTGTCTCCACAGCTTTAAGGAAAAAATCACGGCCGCTAACTCCAAGTCATGGACCGGATAGTTCCTTTCATGCACTTTCAGCTGTCTCGAGCCATAAGCTTGTTGCAGTAGCACACAACCCAAACCGCTGCCTGAAGCATCACTGTAAATCTCATAGCCTTCGATCCCACATGGCGAACTCAGCACAGATGCCGCGGTCAACCGACACTTCAACTCCTCAAAAGCTCGCACGCACTCCGGCGTCCAAACGAACTTCTGCTCCTTCCTCGTCAAAGTAGTGAGAGGTAACGCTATACGCGAGAAGTTCTATACGAAGCGCCTATAATAGCCGGCAAGCCCCAGAAAGCTCCAGACTTCCGCTATCGTAGCAAGCTCAGGCCAATCCCGTATCGCAACAATCTTCGCCGGATCCACAACAATACCCTCTCCACTCACTATATGACCGAGGAATGCCACTGAGGATAACCAAAACTCGCATTTCGAGAACTTGGCATACAACTGATTCCTCCTTAGCGTCTCCAAAACCAAATGAAAATGCTTGAAGTGATCTTCCTCACTTTGCGAGTACACCAAAATATCGTCGATGAAGACGATCACAAAATGATCCAAGTACTCCCTGAAAGTCCTGTTCATCAAATTCATGAACACTGACGGCGCATTGGTCAGCCCAAACGGCATGACCGTAAACTCATAATGCCCGTATCTCGTACTAAACGCTGTATTCGGGATATCACTCTCCCTTATTCGTAGTTGATAGTACCCAGCCTTGAGATCCAACTTCGAGTACACCGTCGACCCTACCAACTGATCAAAAAGATCATCGATCCGGGGGATCCGGTACTTGTTCTTCTCCGTCAGCTTGTTGAGCTCCAGATAATCAATACATAGCCTCAAGCTTCCGTGCTTCTTCTTAACGAAGAGGACCGGCGTGCTCCAAGGCGAAGAACTCGGGCGCACATACCCTTGCTCCAACAACTCTTGCAGTTGAACTTTCAGCTCCGCCATTTCCTTAGGCGCTAGCCGATAAGGAGATCGTGACACAGGCTTTGCACCTGGTACTAGCTCAATCGTAAAATATATCTCCCGCTGAGGCGGGGCTCCAGGAAGATCTGCGGGGAACACATCAGGGTATTACGATACCATTGAAATACAATCCAACGCGGGCTTCAACTTCGCAACCTCCACTAGAGTAAAGAACAGTTCTGCACTGGCACGAACCGCCTTCACCACCTGAAGAGCAGACATCAACGTCTTGCTCGACCCCTTTAAGCCCGTAAAAGTCGTTTCACGACTTGCTCCCAGCTTGACTTCCTTGCTACCGCAATCTATATGGACCTGCTGCTCCGAGAGCCAGTTCATGCCAAATATGACGTCGAACTCCACCAACGGAAGTAAAGACGCCTGCAGATCGAACTCCTGATTCCCAATAGGAATCTTAACATCGCAGATCCTATCCGCGTGCATCGGACACCCATTGGGAAACAACACATCCAGCTTATCCTTCGCCATCGAAGAAGGGACTCCGATGCGTGATATAAATCCTTCGGACAAAAAGGAGTGTGAAGCTCCCGTATCGAAGAGTGCTCTTGCCGGATTTTCACAAATCAAAACAAATCCTAAACAAGCAGTGATAAAGTAACATGTGCATAATAAGTATTTAAAGAAATTGACTTGCTATAAATTAAACCGTACCTGTCACCACATCAGTCTGTTTGATGGCCTCCTGTTGGCCAAGATTATACACCCTTGGTTGGGTCGGAGCATAGTGGGACGCGGTCGACTCCATCGCCTTGCCCTTCTCTTCATAGGTCGCTCCCGGCCTTCTCTCGGACTTAGGACGTCCGCTCCAACAGTCACGGGCAAAGTGCCCCGTCTTTCGACAAGTAAAACATGCCCCCGGGGTCCGACTCGTAGTCGCCCCAGAAGCACCAGAAGGAGCTGGACCCGAAGTCTTATGCTTCTTGAATAATCTTTGATAGTCAGACTTTGAAGTAGTCAACACTTTGAACCCAGATTTCTTCTCACCAACATTCCTCTTTGCTTGAACATTCTTCATGTCCTTCTCCAAGGACCGGGCCGTGTTGACCAAGGTCAAGAAACCCTGCTTCATCGGCCCCGAGAGTAGTAACCTCAACTCATATCTCAACCCTTCGTAGAAGCGATTAGTCTTGCGCTCCTCATCAACAATAGTGGAGCTAGCATAACGACTCAGACGAGTAAACTCGTGGAGATATTCATCCACACTCTTCTCACCCTGAGCCAACTTCAGAAACTCATTCTCCAACGCTATCTTTTGCGTCGAAGGAAGCTATCTAGCCAAGAACAATCTCGAGAACTCCTCCATCGAGACATCAACAAGTTGCCTACCTCTCAATAGGTGCAGCTCCAATCCTTCCCACCACATTCTCGCTTCACCGTCCAGAAGGAACGTAGCGATGGTGGTCATTTGCCACTCCTCCGTCTCCGTTGCTGTCATGACTCTCTTCACCCTGGAGAGCTAGTCTTCAGCTTGAGATGGGGTTCCCAACCCCGAGAATACCAGAGGGTTAAAGCTCATTACATGCTTAAGCTGCCTCTCGGTTGCCCTCCTTGGCACCAACGGTTCCACTACCACTTGTTCCACTCTCCTCGGCTCAGCCTCTTGCAGCGGTACCTGCTCCATCGCAGGAGCTGGCTGCTGCGTTTGCCTTGCAGGCTGCGCATTTATCACAGCCAACACTGCTTCGGCCACCAATCGTATGTTCTCAGCTGATAGAGGTGTTGCAGGAGCAAGATCTGGTGCACTGCTAGCCTCAGAAACTCGACGTTCTGACGATCCAACACCACTTCTGGT
The DNA here is from genome assembly GCA_039583875.1 of Platanthera guangdongensis. NCBI lineage: Eukaryota > Viridiplantae > Streptophyta > Magnoliopsida > Asparagales > Orchidaceae > Platanthera > Platanthera guangdongensis. Next base: position 49,118 of record JBBWWR010000238.1, on the reverse strand, counting down.
CACCTATATTGGTACAAAACACCGTTAAGCGACCAAATAAAATTGCAAACAACAATTATAGGAACACGCAGATTCCTCAAACACGTGTATTTTCATTCCTAAGTGCACATTCATGGGTTCTTTTACTGTTATAACGATGACGCACACAATGTGCTCACCACCCCTTAAAAAGAATTTGCCCACGAATTCATCTTAAGCCCGACCAAAACCAGTAGTTGGATACCAAATTGTAACACCCCCTATCCGTCGGATAGCATATAGCAGTAGGTCCGGCCGGGGCCCGACGCCATATACTACAGACAGACCGGGTGGTTACTCATGGAAACCATCCAACCAATCATAACGTCCTACATAGAGCATTCTAGCGGAAGCAGTTTATAAAAGTTGCAACAAAGAACCCAACACTAAAGCACGAATGTCCACTAATACCAAAACAGGAATGTTATACATACACAAGTACATGCCTTAAGGCCTTACAAAATTGTTCACTTCATATTACATGTTTTACAAACCACGGAACGCAGGCCGGTCATACATGAATAAAAACAGTAAACACTCCAATTAGGCATTCGAGGTCCATCTTCTTCTTCCTTCCTTGGCTCTCCTCTCTCTCTAAGTTTTAGAAAGATAACCACCCATGAAAAGTGAGGGTTTCTAAGGCCCAATCACGGGTATATATCTTCAGGAACACCCCCCAGCCGTTGGATCATCAATTAAAGAAACGAACGGCTTTGATTCGGGACTGAAATGCCCAATCTGGATCGCACACGGCCAGGCACACGCCTGTGTCCAGGGCCGTGTGCCTCATTCGCCGTCAAAATCGACTCGCCTGGAACAACACACGGGCATCGAACACGCCCGTGTTCGACTTGACACGCCCGTGTTCCACCTGACACGGCCGTGTGGCCGGCCGTGTACCCCCATCGATTTATCCCGAAAACAACCCGAGCACTACACGGGTTCTAGGACACGCCCGTGTCCTTGCCCGTATCTACCTCAACACGCTTGGGATCCAGGTCGTGTACACGGTCTCGACACTCGACACTTCGTCGAGCGAAGATCGTCGACCTCACGACACGACCTTGGACACGCCCGTGTCCTAGGCCGTGTGCCTTGTCTCGACACATCGTCGAGCAAAATTAGTCGACTCCCCGGGACGAGTGTCGACACGGGTCGACACGCCCTGCGACACGCCCTTGTCGCAGGCCGTGTGTCATGTCTCCACACTTCGTCGAGCGCAGTGTCGACTTCACGGGCCGAGTGTCGACACGGGTCGACACGCCCTGCGACACACCCGTGTCGCAGGCCGTGTGCCCTGTCTCGACACAACGTCGACAGCAAAATGTCGACTTCGCCGGCTGAGTGTCGACACAAGCATGACACGCCCTGGGACACGCCCGTGTCCCAGGCCGTGTGACTTCTGCCAGAACCCAAAACTGGCCCAAAACGTCCCCCGTCGCTCCTTTGAGTTTCGGGGCATTACACCTCTCTCCTATTGGGGCTATGTTGTCCTCCTCTCCTATTATCTCATCAATTGCATTTACTCCACAGTTCTCCGCGGTGCCACCCCATTCTCCATTCTTTATCCAAACAAGAATCCTTTTACTCTTACTCTGTGCATCTTTGGGTGCAACGCCTTTGTGTACTCTCCCGCTGCCACCTGTGACAAACTCTCACCACGGGCCACTAAATGTGTCTTTCTGGGGTACTCTAACACTCAGAAAGGCTATTGTTGCTTTGACCTCGTTACCCGCAAGCAGTTTGTCTCTGAGGATGTTACGTTCTTTAAAACTACATCTTACTTCTCTCCCGCTTCCTCCTCTACTCCTGCTGATCCTACTTCTCAAACCATCCCATCTATTCCCTCTGCTCCTACTGACGTTCCGCCACCTCCACCATCTCCACCATCTCCAACCTCTCCTCCCTCCATTTCTTCCTCCTCTCTACAACCTTCTCTCTCTACTCCCGGGCCAGCTCTCTCCACCACGGAAGCTCCAGATACTGCAGAACCAGCTTCCCTGGATCTCCCCATTTCCCTTCGCAAAGGGGTTGAGGTATGTACCCAACACCCGCTTGGCGTAGTTGTTTCCTATGATCATCTTACCCCTTCTCGCAGAGCTTTTGCACTGGCTATCTCGGCCACTGCCACCCCCCCCCGTTCCTACCAGGAGGCCCTTACTATTCCTCATTGGAAAGCTGTCATGGATGAGGAGATTGCTACTCTCACTGAACGGGGTACCTGGACCCTGGTTCCTCCTCCTTTCGGCACAGATGTTGTTGGCTGTCGCTGGGTCTTTGTGGTGAAGTTCCTTCCCGATGGCAGTGTGGATCGTTACAAGCCTCGGATTGTTGCCAAGGGTTTTACCCAAACTTATAGTGTTGATTACTTTGACAATTTCTCTCCAATTGCTCGTCTCAGTACTATTAGGGTCCTTCTCACTGTGGATGTCAACAGAGATTGGCCCATTTCACAGCTGGATGTCAAGAATGCCTTCTTTATGAGGATCTTCAGGAAGATGTTTACATGGAGCAACCTCCTGGGTATGTTGCTCAGGGGGAGACACGAGTATGTCTGCTAAAGAAGGCTATCTATGACATCAAGCAAAGTCCTCGTGCCTAGTTTGACAAGTTTAGCGGCATTGTTGTGGCCATTGGTTTTACAAGAAGCTCAACTGATCACTCCTTGTTCGTTCGGAAAACTGCCTCTAGTCTGGTAGTTCTTGCGGTTTATGTTGATGACATTTTTCTTACTTGCGATGACCAGGATGGGGTAACATTGACAAAGAAACACCTCCGTCAGCACCTGGTCACAAAGGATATGGGCTCCCCGAAATACTTTCTTGGAATTGAAATCTCTAGAAAGCCCAACTCCATGGTCCTTTCCCAACAGAAGTATGCTCTTGATCTTCTAAAGGAGGCAGGATTGACTGGTGCTAAACCTGCTCGTTCTCCCACGACTATTAGGGAAGACAAAACTTGGACAGATGACTCGCCTCTTCTATCCGATCTTATGAGGTACCGGCGTCTGGTGGGCAAACTCATTTATCTCACGGTAACCAGACCTGACATCTCTTATGTTGTTGGCAAGGTGAGTCAGTTCATGCAAGCTCCTAGAGAGTTTCATCTACAATCTGCCTTGAGGATATTGGAGTATATTAAAGCAGCACCAGAGAAAGGACTCCTTTTTCAGAAGAATGGTCACCTAAGGGTTGAAGCGTACTCTGATTCAAGATATGTTGATGACAAAGGGAACCGCGAGTCTACATCAGGTTTCTGCATGTTGTTGGAGGCAATCTTGTGAGTTGAAAGAGCAAGAAATAGTCTGCGGTCTCCAGGTCCAGTGCAGAGGCAGAATATCGTAGTATGACATCGACCACATGTGAGTTGAAATGGTTACGGGCTCTTATGCTTGATTTAGGAGAGGTGCATAACTATCCTCTTCCTATGTTCTGTGATAATAAGGCTGCGATATACATCTCCAAAAATCCGATCTTTCATGAGAGAACAAAGCACATAGAAGTCGACTGTCATTTCATTCGGGAGGAGATCTTGAAGAAACAGATTTGTACTCCGTTCGCCACTTCAGACAACAAGTTGGCAGACATATTCACCAAGACGGTGTCCGCTTCATTTTTTCACATTTGCGACAAGCTGGGCATGATTGATATCTATGCTCCAGCTTGAGGGGGAGTGTTACAATATGGAGGCTGAGCGGTTTGTTGCTGTTCGGAGATCGGGAGGTCTGCCGGTTTATTCTGGCCGGTCTGTCTACCGGACTGTTGTTGTTTGGTATCCCAGCGGTCTGGCTGTTTGTCTCAGACGACTTGGAGATCGGGCGGTCTAGCGGTCTCCTGCGGCGGCTTGATCTTTGTGGCGCTTGTTCTCTCCTCTTGTTGGTTGCCGGATGGTTAGCCGACTTGTCTAACCGCCTGGCCAGTTCGGTTTGCCTTTTGTAAAGCCGCATATACTTGTATATTTTTAGTCCCACATTGCTTTATTGTAATCTCTCTCATCTCTTCCATTCTATAAAATGGAGGCTATACCATTATAATTGATACCTTTTTTGGATAATAAAGTTTACATTACTCCAATTTTTTAGTTTATTTTTTTTCTGTTCGCACAGGGCCCAGGCTTCTCCCTGCTTCTCTAAGGTTGAGAAAGCGATAATATCTCTCATTGTAACCTTGGCCATTCTCTTTCTAAGGAAGTTAGAGAGAAGAGAGAGCAAGGAGGAGGAGGAGGAGAGAGGAGACGACCACCGGTGGAGCTGCTGATTTCTGATTGGAGATCCGAGGCCAGCGTTGTGGAGGCAAAGCTGCCGCGGTGCTTTCCAGCTGGCTAGAATTCCATGACTCCAAAGAGGTCGTCAAGAGTAACGATCTTCCTTCTTAGACATGTGAAGTCCTTCATTTTGACATGTGCATGGATTTCCCCCACCAAAGGGTGGATTGTGAAGGGATTTCCTTGGGTTGATTCTTATAATCCCCAATAGTTAGGCATATAGATCATGAAATGGAGTACGGAATAGGCATGCTGTGTGAAGCCCATTTGGATAGGTTGGTCTGGATTGGTGATGTTGCATTTATACACCGGAGAAGACTCCGTGATGAAACGTGTAGTTTATGGAGTCGATGGGTTGGACCTGTGAAGGACAGTAGTAGGAAGTACTGGAGTGGTAGTCCAGGAAAAGACCCTTGTGATGCTTGTGATGCTTGATGGGTCATTCCTGTGAAGTATAGTAACAGAAGTACTGGTGTGGAAGCCCAGGAAAATACCTACAAGTGTGTATGTTGTAAGCTTTAAAAGACCAATATTTCTGGCACTGCAGGATGCTGCAGGGTTTGGTCGGAGTTGGGTGCAGAAAGTGAGTTCTGCGGAACCCGCTAAGCAATCATGAATGACGCTAACATGAACTTCCCTTGTTGATTGTGAAGCCAGTCTATGGTGGACATTGTTGCTATTGTGAATCCAGTCCTTGGTGGACAGTGTGGCTATTGTGAGCTTGATGAGCTCTTGAAAAGGCCTCGTGCCGAACAGGAAAGGTGAAACCGACCCGCGCCTTATATTTAGCCGTGAGTACGTTGGTATTCGGTGATGACAAGGCGACTTGAGCAACGAGGGGTGGTTGATTCGTACCTGTGTTATGTCCGTCCGACTTGAAGACCTGAAAGTGCGGTCAGTAGGAGCGCATAATGAGAGTCTTAGTCCCGCGCGCCGGAAAGACTAAATTCTCAATTTTACCGTCGGGTGTTGGACCTGGAATGGTGGTGGGACCCTAGTTTGCCGATATACCAAGAATGTTCCCTAAGTCCATGGATCGTCGGGCCGCGTGGCTGATGGTTGTGATGGATTGTTTGTGCGTGAGAGCACAATGTGTGATATAAATATATCTGCATATGAATTACTATGCCTGTAGGGAAGGAATACCACTTCCCCGGAAAGGGGTAGGGTCATTATAAATTGGTCAGCAGAATACTGACCGTTGCCTTGTTTTCCACTGTTGGGTGGGATGTCCTTGTACGGGTGCTGGAGAGCCGAGCGGGACATATAAAGGCTGAAGTCCCTGCCGCCGCTGCTGCTAGCCCTTGAAGGCTAAGCTGAAAATGTTATGTTTTATTCATGTGTGGCCGGCGTGCGCGTCGATGTTTGGAAGCCACTCTTGTAAAGAGCAACTGTAATGCCATAAGGCCAAACGATATTGTATTTGATGTACATTCCTATATAAATATGGGTGTTTATATTAGTGGACATTCATGGTTGGAGTTCAGTAATTATGTTAAAAGCTTCCGCTAGAATGTTATGAGTTAGGATGCGCTACTCTGATATCCACCCATGACTTATCCGCCTGCTTTGTGGGGCCCCGGCCGGACCTTCTATTATATGCTATATGAACGGATGGAGTCGTTACACAGAATCCTTAACCAATTCACTGGCTTCTTATTCACAACCGCACACATAACCAGAAATTTTTGCCTGATAATATAATCATGAGCGGTATGCTTTCCTAGCAAGACCTTGCCCACCACATCGGCTAAAAATTTATATTCAAAAGATAAATTTTTCTTTAGTAATTTATTAGGGTTCTCTCCAACATGACCCATTTTATTCAGCATATTGTCAAACTCAGAACTGTCAATCTCTATATCTTCTTCACCATTCATTAAACCGAAAATTTTAGTTAAGATTGCTGGAGTTAAAGAAACTTGATTACCAGATATTGTGCTGGTCATTGTGTCGGCATCTGGAGTGGAGGAGGTAAACACCCATTCTGTGATCTCTGTAGCAGCTATCTTTATTCTGGTGGTCATGAAGTTTTTCAGCTGTTGGTACTCAAATAGTTTCTGTATATCCAACACTGTCCATCCGTCTGAGGGTGTAAGGCGGTACTGAATGTCAACCGGGTCCCCAAATAAGCCTGGACCGACCTCCATTCCTAAGACGTAAATCGACCATCACGATCGGACACTATCGTCCTTGACACTCAATGGTATCGGACGAACTGCTCTATAAACCTCCGCACCAATTCACCCACTGAAGCGTCCTTCCTGGTTGGTAGAAATCTGGCCACCATCGTTAACCGATCGACGATCACCCATATCGAGTCGTTACCTGCATGTGACCGAGGAAGACCATGTATGAAATCCATGGTGATATCGTCGAACTTCCACTCCGACACCGAAAGTAGCTGCAATAACCCGGCCGGACTCTTACACTCGGCCTTCACTAACTGACAAGCTTTGTAATGGGTCACGAAGTATGTGATGTCCCTCTTCATACCCGGCCAGCACATCGTCCTCTTCAGGTCGACCATCATCTTGGTGATGCCCAGGTGCACCGAGTACCTACTGTAGTGAACCTCGGTCATAATATCCTACCGAATCCTGCCCATAGCCGGTATGTACACCCGTCCTCTAAATCATATCAACCCATCTCTCTCTGTATACTCCCCGGCTGTGCCTGCCTCCAAGCTCCTGAATACTGGCTCTAGCTTGTCATCCCTTCTCTGCTCAGCCCTGATATGATCGCGAATATCATCGGTGGTGCTCATCGCGGCTAGATACTCCTCATAAAGCTCCGAGTCATCCGACGAAACAAAGGTAATCTGCATATCCTCCACCATCCGTATCAGTTCCATAGTCATCAACTAGGGCTCTGCTCCAGAAGTGGTAGCACTCCGGCTCAGTGTGTCCGCCACCACATTCGCTTTCCCTGGATGATAGTGTATCGTATACTCGTAATCAGATAGAAATTCCACCCATCGTCTATGGCGGACATTCAACTCCTTCCGCATATCAACATATTTCAGATTCTTGTGATCCAAAAATACATCGCAGTGCACCCCGTAAAGATAATGCCGCCAAATCTTCAGAGCAAACACCACTGCTCTCATCTCCAAGTCGTGCACAGGGCAGTTCTGCTCGTGCTTCATCAGCTGACGAGAGGCGTATGCAATCACATGTCCATGCTGCATCATTACAACACCCATCCCCTGAAATGATGCATTAGTATACACTTGGAAGCCCTCCTTCCCGGATGGAAGAGCGAGAATAGGGGCCGACGTAAGCCGACCTTTCAACTCCTGGAAGGCCGCCTCACACTGTGGCGTCCAAACAGACGAATTGTCCTTCTTCGTCAAAGAAGTGGAAGGGCTATTTGAGATAATCCCTGCACAATCTTCTGATAGTACCCGACCAATCCCAGAACACTTCAGACATCTGTGGTCGTCTTCAACTGAGGCCAGTGTCACATTACCTGAATCTTCGCGGGATCCACCGCCAATCCTGCTCCACTGATAATGTGTCCTAAAAAGGCCACCTCCGTCAGCCAGAACTGGCATTTGTTGAATTTGGCATATAACTGGTGCTCCCCGAGCTTCTTTGGAGTCAAGGTCAGATGTTATGCGTGCTCCTCCTTCATCCTCAAATAAATAAGGATGTCATCTATGAACACAATGACAAACCTGTCGAGGTATGGCTTGAACACCCGGTTCGTCAAGCTCATGAAAGCTGACGACGCATTTGTGAGCCCAAAGGGCATCACGATTAACTCGTATAAGACATATCTACTGCTAAATGTCATCTTCGAGATGTCTTCTTCCTAAATCCGTAACTGATAGTTCCCTGATCTCATATCCAGCTTCAAAAACCAGTGTGCTCCCTCTAGCTGGTCAAATAATTCGTCGATCCTTGAAAGTGGATAGGTGTTCCGGATCGTCAACCGGTTTAGCGCGTGATAGTCGATGCACAACTTGAGGGTCCCATCCTTCTTCTTCACAAACAAATCCGGAGCTCCCTAAGGCGAGGAACTTGGCCTAACGAATCCAGCCTCCACCAGCTCCTGCAGTTGACTCCTGAACTCCACCAGCTCCTTCAGAGCCATCCGATAGGGAGCCCTAGACACTGGGTAAGCTCCCGGCACCAACTGGATCTGAAAATCATTCTCCCGGTGCGGCGTCAATCCTAGTAGCTTCTCTGGAAACACATCCGCAAAGTCACGCACCACCGATATATCGACAACCATCGTCTTGACCTAGTTAAAAGTGGACAATTACATGTGATCTCCCATATGGGCACACCACAGCTTCTACTGCTTAGTTTGTCCCCAAACTAAACTCGAGCGGGGGTGACCCAGGGTTAGTGGACTTCTACTTTTCCGATCGAGTTTTGTTCTGATACCAGTTTGTTAGACCCCATTTTTTTCTTTTAAACCACCGGGGTCTTATGCCTAGAACAGCCGCTTTGTTGTGACACCAATACACCCGGGACAGTCGTCACTACAAAACGTCGATCCTGTCGGCCATACCGATATCAAAAGAATAGAAGAAAAAGTATAAATAGTACATGAGTAAAGTAGAACTCAATACTAGTTCACAAGAATCACATATAAATATAATATAATTCTCCATGAAGGGAGAGTCCATAGAAATGATAAAGCAAAATACTAAAGAGAAAAAGGGCTCCTTCCCAATACATCAAATCCTCACTACAAGTCACTCAATCGCGGAAGCAAATCTATAATATCTACTAATGGTCGGGACTCACTGTCCCTGCTGGCTGGACTCCCATGCTAGACTGCCCCATCTCCATGCGTACCGACCTCTGGGGCTGCGTCTCCTGGTTAGGCTCCACGATCCCCTAAAATGATTTGGTCAACGACCGTTAGTCAAAAATACTAAGTCATATCATCCCCCAACCCTCCCCCAATGGCTCCTAGGCACCGAGCGGGGAAAAGGAAAGGGAAGGTAATGAAGGCGGAGAGTAACAAAGGTAAGCAGGTGGCGGCAGTACTAGTCTAGCAGTTCTATATAAACATGTAGAGTAAAGCTGTAAGTATGAGAAAGGTAAACAAAGAAACATGCAACCTTAACTTATATGAATGCACATACAAACTTATAAGTTAAGAGGTCTTCTACAAGAAGCCCATCGTATAAAGAGTCTCATAACATTTTATACGATGAGGTGTCCGTTATAATAAAGTGATAAATACCCATAGGAAAATAACCATAATTTATAAGCATGCTCACACAAACTTATAAACTAAGGGGTCGTTTTGCAAGGTTATTGTATAAAGCGTCTCATACCACTTTATACAATAGGTGTCAAGGGTTATATGCAATGATGATGATATGTCATGCAAGTATGCTATGATGTGAATCATGCAAGTGAAACACACACACTCGACTCTGTGCACACAGGCCTTTAGTTCCCCCTTTATGGATCCTAACCTCCCAGGATACCTTCGTAGTGGCAAACGGAAGCAGTGGGTTGGGCCTCGCCCATCTCTAAATTGGTATCAGCACTACCAACCAGACCTATCGTACGCCTCAACGCTAGTGCACTAAGCGGAGCTCCTGTGTACTCTTACCGGCTGGCACACCGGACTTTAGTTGTCCAAGTGCTAAACCACACTTGCCGAGTAAATATATTGGTGTCTATACGACGACTCTCCAATACCGAAGACCCACCACCTTTATCTTATGCACATGCAATATTACCATGATTTTACACCGAGCCAAAGCTCCCCGGACTATCCTGTCCGTCACAATCATCTGCCAAGCCAAAAGCTCCACGGACTAGTCCGTCCATCACAACTATCTACCGAGTCATCGACTCGCAGGGCTAACCTGCCCATCACTAAAACCACAGAGCATACCGCTCAGGAGACCCAACCTAACTCCCATAACACCGAGGAGTGTGAGTGTAAGTGTAAACCTAGTTATACTAGTTACTCATAAACATTGATTATTCTTATGGTCTGCGTTAGCCCAGGACTCCCCCCAGCATATCCAGTGACGGGTTCTCAAAGGGTACTAGGAACTATGATGGTAGATGAAGCCCATCGTTCTCCTTTGCAAGGCACCTACTATTATTGGTTAATACCCAATTCCCAATCCCTTTTACCATTATTCTAGATCTAACCATAGTCTGTTTTGACTCTCTTTCTCTCCACAGGATAGACGACCTTTCGTCGATCCCAAGCACCTCCTATGACTATATCTCATGTTATCATAATTTCTGCAGTTTTATTAAATGCTGATCAACCTAAGCTATATGATGTACATAATAGGAGGTACTCCAAACTTTCTTCCAAATACAATAAGATAATTATTGTGGGTCTAGCATGATGTATTTAGTCTAAATCCAAAAACTTGTAATTTTCGTAATTAATTTAGTATTTATTAGATTTTCCCAAAAGCTAGGCCATTGGTAATTTTACACATAAAGTACTGGATTTCCTTAATTTATGGCCATTCAAAAATTATGAACACTAGATAATAGAGATATAGCAGTACATACCAAATTTCATAGATATTTTGGAATGTATTAACCTCTAAACATTTAATTCAAGATAATCTAGGTAAATGAAGTTAATGAAGGAAGTATCATAAATCGTAGTCCAAAAGTTATCTAAAAATGACCAGAGATTTATAATGATCATAAAACACTACTGACTAAGTTCCATGCAATTCCAAAGTAAGTAGGCTATATAGAAAAATACTTCTAATAGTTGCATTAAAGTGCACTTTGTGAAGGAACATTCTTATAAACTCATCCAAATGACATGTAATAATTATCTAAGCTGTATTATGCCCTAAAAGATTCACTGTCCAAATAACATAATTTTCCAATAAGATATAACATTTATTTTCTATTTATCAAAATGTGATGCACTAGTTCACTTAACACATGAGGTACTAAGAGGAAATATCCAAATGATCCAAATAGTTCAATAGAGCCTCTAAATGATATTTAATTATCCTTGCCAGAGTTTTACATCATTCTAAATTAATATAACCATGGTTACTTCAAAATCATCAAAAAGGGCAAGGTGAAGATTATAACTACAAGTATGAGCTACTATTTTCTAATCATCATATAATAATCTTCAGAGACTCATATTGTCATAAAAACTCTTCTACCAAAATTTCATAAGGACCCAACGTCATTTGACCCTTCAATATTTTCCTAAAAGGTAAAGGCCTAAACTAATCCTAATTGGTTTAAGTTGTGTGCCTAAGTATAAAGGTCACCAAAATCCTTCCTAGGGTTATTAACCACCCTATGACCTCATGGACAAAACTTCAAGTCCATACAAAGACATATCACCCTATGTCCTTCACAAACCCCCTAAGTTCATCCTTAGGGTTTAAACTAGGGTCCTAGGGCAAATTCACCCCAAACCACCTCCAACTCCATGAGAGGGTATTTTAACTGACTATGGAGCTCTGGCCCAAGTTCCAACCCCTTTGGGTGAGAATTGGCCCTTCTATGCCCCAAACACTCTCTGCCCCAAAATTACCCTTAAGGGACCAAACTTTGGTCACACTAATACCTATTCAATTCAACCCCAAATGGGCTAAATTTTTATTAGTCCTAATATGACCCTAAAAGACAGGCACCAAAATTTGGGAGGGTTTGGAGGTCATTAGACCCTTTAAATAATTCATACATGGACTATTCAATTTCTACAAAAACCTTAGGAAAATGTTTTCCAAAAATTCCTATTTTTGGATATGTTTTATGTATAGGTAATAGTCATCCCCATTCAAAATTTCAAGTCATTTAGATGGCTAGATTGATGGGGGCACTCAAAACAATCTCTGACCTAGCCTAGGTATATATCTCACCAAAATGAGTGTTGTGGTCTAACCTGAACTTCAAATTGTTCAAACCAATTTTAAATTAAACTAGACTCTTAGGACTACAAATTTCATGTAGATCACTTTTACTGTATGAGAACCTAGATATTTTTAATATTTAATTTAAAATAGCCCAGTAAACAGGACAAAAATAAAAAAAAAAATAAATATGATCCAACACGAATCTGGAAGCAGATCAGAGGGCTCCTGGTCATCTTGAAAGAATTAGTGCCTAACCACCTAGAGGGAGGGGGTGAATAGGTGTAATTCCTTTTTCTTTTTAAGGTAGCAAATCTATTCAATTATTTAATAAGAAACTGCAAATTCTACAACTAACACAGCACATATTCACAGAATTACCACAACACAAATTGCACACAGATTTTTATAGTGGTTCCCCAAGGTCTGGGTACATCCACTTTCCCCCTTCGCCTATCTAGCAGTGTGCTAGATTCGGCCTAACTTCTTCTCTTCACCTCAGATCCTCAGATCTTACAGTAGCTCAGAACCCCAACAGGGCTCCTACAACTCAGAGTGAGTCCACACTCCTATAGCTCAGGCAAACTACCATACCTCAGCCTTCAACATGGCATACACTTAGAGATCACAATCTCCTACAACTCAGGCTTACAGCCCTACCTCAGCCTTCAACAAGGCCTACCACTCAGAGAAAATATTCTCCTACACTCAGCCTTTATAAACACAAGCTTACAACTCAGATCTGTATAGATCCTACAGAAATTTGATTTAATAAAGTAAATAACCACCACCCAGATAGAGAGAGAAGGGATGGATGGCTTCTTGATCAGTTCTTGGAAGAATCTGATAGCAGAGAACAACCTCTCTTAGCTTTCTTCAAAGCTTCTTGAATTTGAACTCAGTAGGGTTGAATCTCCTGTGAAGTTGATATTCAATCAGCTTCTGACTTGAGATTCAGATCTCAATCTGAATCTTTCTTGGCAGCCTGGTTCAGCAACTGCACTTCAGTAGATGGAGCTCTCTCTCTCCAACTTCTTCTTTTTCTCTTTCTTTAGAATTCTATATTAGTTTCTCTAATCTGTGATTGTCAGTTCTGTTCTTTTCTGTTGAAGGAGAAGGCCTTTATATAGACATTCTCCATGGTAACCGACTGATCCAGTTTCTAACAGACTTCTGACAGCTTTGATAGTTGCAGTAGACCGGTTGGAAATGGCAGCTGTCAAGTCATCCAGTCACTTCTTGAAATACTGTCTATGTCTGAAAGTGTCAAGACTAAACTTCATCATGTGTTGACACAAGTAGACTAAGTGTCGACACAAGTGGACTAAGTGTCGACACAAGCCTTGGTGGTGTCGACATAGCTCCTTTGTTGTTGTAACAGCTTCTCGACACTGCTTCTTTAGAATATGTCGACACTGATTCTGTGTGTCGACACAAGCCCTGTGTGTCGACACAGTTGATGTCGACAATGTCTTCAGTGTGTCAACACTGCCTCTTGGTGTCGACACAATTGATGTCAACTAAGTATTCCTGTGTGTCGACACTGCCTCTTGGTGTCGACACAGTTGATGTCGACAATGCTACATTGTGTGTCGACACTGCCTCTTGGTGTCGACACAACTCCTTCAGGTGTCGACAGAGCCTTTCCTGCTATCGACACAATTAGCTCCAAGTGTCGACACAACTTTTCTCCAGTGTCGACACAGGCCTTCATAAGTGTCGACACATGAACTTAGAAACTTTTTCCTACATTCTTGCATTTTCTTAACCTGCACATATAAACTCAAAACAACATCAAATACACTTTGATGCATATCATTGAGTAAGGTGAGACTTCTTCAAATCTGGTACACATTTTCCAATGTACCCAACAATCTCCCCCTATTTGGAGAAGTCATAACCCTTAGTCAATGATATACACCATTCATAACAAATACATATTTTGATGTATAACAACATTATATGACAGGGTAACTATTAAACAAAACATATATAAACAATCATCACAGAATAATAATGCTGATAGAATAAGCATTAAACATATTTTGCTTCAACTTCAAGAGTTTCTTTCATAGAAGTTTACATAGATTTTAAACACTAAGGTTTACAATGTTATAAAATCAAGTAAATCTATTCTAAGGCTGCTCTGGCTCCTTGATGAGAATTCCTTGGCCTGATTTGATCTTGGCTTGTACAGGAGCATCAGTGTCATCAGCTGGCTTCTTGCCCTTAAGATCTTTCTTCTTTTGTTCTTCAAATCTAATTCTTTGCCTTTCAATGTAATGAAAAGGCTTAGGGAAATATTTGCTAGGCTCCTGAGCATTAGGAGGTAGCTTCTCAGCCTTAGCCTTTCTTCTATACTAACCATGGCTTCTTGCCTGGCTTCATGCTTTCTCCATTCTTACTCAGAGTACCATTTGACCCTCTCTTGGGTCTGATCCTTTATAGCTTTCCAAGCAGTCAGTATAATGTTCCTGGAGGTTGGACTCCACTGCTCAAAAGCAGGCTTTAACTCAGCCTGTTCTCTGAATCTTTTCTTGGACAAAAGAGTTTCTTGCTCTTTGTTCAAAACTGCCTCTGGCACAGGCATGTCTACTTTCTCAAGAATAATATTTTTAGCACCCTCTGGAGGACTGTACATAGACTGTACTTCTTGATGTATCATCTCAAAATCTGCTGGAGGGTAGATTACTTGGGCAACTTCAGGTTGTTCACCTACAAAATATGCAGGATGCACTCCATATTCAGCTACATTATCATCATCATACAATGGTGGATATCCAAGTGTGGCTCTGATGCTATTAGAGATCCATTTAACATGATCAGATCCAGCTTTGACTAATACTCTCTCCCCCTTTATGACTTCTCTGGCAACATGATCCCTGAGGTCATCCTTTTGGAATCTGATTTGTTCATCCAGAAAATTTACACCATCTTTATAGAATGCTTTTAACTTCAGTAGCTGGCCATAAATGGTCTTTTGAGAAACCTCAATAGTAGTTTTTACAGCAGCTATGCCTTCTTGTAATTGCTTATCAAACTCTGCCTTGGCTGTAGTCCTGGCTGCAGTTTGGGCAGTAACAATATTCTTCATTTTTGTAACAATTGCATTATGGGATGCAGTCAGATTATCATTCATTCTGATTTGATTCTCTAGAACATATCCTTGTTTAACAGCCATATCATCAACTTGAGTCTTGATTTTCTCTTGATGTTTGGCTAGGAAAACTACGACATTTCCACCCTTGTGAAAATAATCAGTCATTTCTGTCTTATTCTGATTAACTTCAAATCTTATAGATTTGATATCCTGAGCCAAAGAGAATTGTAGATCTTTGTGGATCTCATCCATATACTTCTCCATTGCAATCCTTTGCTCATCTAGCTTTACTTGCAGGGAGATTAATAAGGAGCTATAATCAGGTGTTGAGGCAGATTGTGAAGCAACTGTTTGTAATGCCTTCTTGTAGCTTTGGCTTCTCCTTTTGAAGACCATTAGCTTCCTCTTCTTAGCTCTTGTAGCTTCTTCATCCTCAGATGCTGAGGAACTAGTTATATCAACTCTATCTTTAGGACTAGGAGACAATTCCTTTTCAGTCCTTGGTAGCTCCTTCTGAGTTTCTTGCTCCTCCTCAACTCTTGCTTTCTCCCCCTGAGTTCCTACTTGCTCCCCCTCAAGATTGTCATGCTCCCCCTCAAAATCAGTTTTCTCCCCCTTAATGTTAGCTTGCTCTATTTCATTGAACAACTCTTCAAGAGTGAATTCTTGTTGAGTAGGGACTTGAGGTACCACAAACTCAGGAGCATTATCAGCAGCAGAGGTATCTTCCATGACAACATCTTGTGGTTTACTGTTTAACTGAGTTGGCTGGTGAACATCAATCAAAAATTAAGTTAGAGTTTCATTCTTATCATTAAGAATTGATTGATTCACCTCTTGAATTACCTCAAGTATAGTCTGTGTTGCCATTTCACTTTCCAAGTGTGTTGGCACTTCCTCATTGTAAGGCTCCCCCTGGATTGAATCCAGGTGGATGGGGCTAGCAGATGGTTGCTTCCCCTGCCTCTGTGCATCTTCATTTCTTACTGGTTACTGTCTAGTATTTTCAGCCTCTTCCTCATTAGAACTAGAAACTGCTTGCTCCTCTGAACTACTGGAAGGTGTAGGAACCATTTTGGCTTTCTTCTACTTCCTCTGTGGTGGAGCTTCCTTCTCTGGAGTAGGCATGTCCTTAGTTAATACTCTCTCTCATTTGGAGATGATCCTGATGTTCATCCTTCTCATATGATTTATCTTAGTCCCAGCTGGCTGTTCCATCACTTTAGGTATTGTTCCAGCTAAATACAAGCTCACAATCCTTCCCAGATTTGGCTTCTTTATACGTTCCTTAATCTTTTCTAAAATGACTACTGACCAATAAGTGTTTAGTCTATAGATGATTCTGGTCATAAGGGTGAACATATATGCAGAAATTCTATCATGCCCCCTGGCTTACATAGAATCACTTTTCCTATAACTTCTGACAAGAACTTCCCTTGCATATTCATGCCTTTCCTGTTCAAATCTGAGTCAATCTTCATGGTGGAATTCAGTCCACACCATTGAAGTGCTTCCCTTAGCTTAAATGCGGGTACATCTTCTTCTTCTTGTGTTCTTGGCAGATGTAGAACTTTCCTTAAACTCTTCTGGGTGATTTTTCACCTTTACTCCACAGACTGTGGATCTAATTTTGAGTCCAGTTTGATCTAGGGTAGCAGCACCAAAGAATTCTAGTGTTTCTTTCTTCTAAATCTTAATTGGTTCAGAAACTAGAAACTCCAACCCATTCTCAATAATTAGGGTTACCACAACTTTAATTTCAGGTTCCGCATGGTCAAAGGCGTTGCGTACCAGCTCATATCCTTCATTGACATTGTCTTCAAGCTTGGGTGCCATTAGGGTTGAGTGAAATCTTGAATTTAGATGAGAGAATTTGTCGACACAAAGTTTTGGTCTCGAAACTATGGAGAGCATGTCGACAGACAATGTTGTTGACCTATTTATACCTTTCTAAAAACGAAGGTGAAAATGCACGTCATAATCCTCTTAATGTGTCGACATTGTTGAAAAGTGTCGACACAGACTTCTAATGTCTCTACATAAGTGTTGACTTCTATGTGTCGACACTTATACATTTGCGCTCGACGATTAGTCGATACTCCACTCGACGAAATCTGTGTTGAACCTAAGTGTCGACACCACTTCTGGATGTGTCGACACCTACTCTGGATGTGTCGACACAATTTCTTTGAAGTTTCGACACTAATTTTCTAGATGTGTCGACATCA
Source organism: Platanthera guangdongensis (assembly GCA_039583875.1). NCBI lineage: Eukaryota > Viridiplantae > Streptophyta > Magnoliopsida > Asparagales > Orchidaceae > Platanthera > Platanthera guangdongensis. The sequence goes on along the minus strand of JBBWWR010000238.1, from coordinate 31,672 downwards.
TTTCCCTGAAATGTCGACACCACTTTTATGTGTCGACACAGACAACTCCTTGTGTCGACACAATTTTACTTAGTCAATTTTGTTAAACTAATCTATGTTCAACATTCCTAATTCAATTTTAAACTTATTGAATTTAGTTTCATCTAGAGGCTTAGTAAACATATCTGCAATTTGATAATCTGTTTTGACAAATTCTAGTGAGATGTCCTCTTTCTCTACATGTTATCTAAGAAAATGGTATCTAATTTCTATATGCTTAGTCCTACTATGTGAAACATGATTATTATCAATAGAAATAGCACTTGTATAATCACAAAGCAAATGTGATCTACTTACCTGAATACCATAGTCTTCTAGCTGGTGCTGAAAGATATTGTACCTAATCACCTAGAGGGGGGGTGAATAGGTGACTTAAATCTTTTTTTTACTTTTTAGGCAGAATTCAGATTATTTCACAGAGTTCTAACTACTTTTTCACAGCACTCAATCAGCAATCACAGAATATCACATGCACACAGTGAACACACAGGTTTATAGTGGTTCCCCAAGGCTTGGGTACATCCACTTTCCCCCTTCGCCTATCTAGTAGTGTACTAGATTCGGCCAAACTCCTCCACTATCTCAGATCCTCAGATCTTACACTCAGAATCCCAAAACAGGTTCCTACAGCTCAAGCCCAAGGCCCTACAACTCAGTCTTCATCAAAGACCTACATTCAGCTTCTTCACAAAGCCTACACTCAGCCACAACAGGCCTACACTCAGCCACAACTGGCCTACACTCAGAGATATGAATCTCCTACACTCAGGCACACAGGCCCTACCACTCAGTCTTTATAATTGCAGGCTTACAACTCAGATCCCTAAGGATCCTACAAGAAAGTTAAAATACAAAGTGTATATACCTACAACTCTGATAGAGAGATGAGTTGATAGGTTCTTGATGAGTTCTTGAATGAACTCTGCTGAGAACAATCTCACTTGGATTTTATTCAAAGCTTCTTGAATGTAGAACACAATAGGATTGATTCTCTGCAGCTGATCTTCAATCACTGCAATGTAAGATTCAGAGCTAGGTCTGAACCCTTCTTCACAGCCTGGTTCCAATGGCTGTCTTCTTGGATGGAGCTCTCACTCTCCAACTTCTTAGATCTTCACTTGATTCTTCAATGAATAGCTAGATCTTTTGTTCTTTTTCAATTCCTTGATCATCTGTTAAAAAATCTCTTGTTGTTGACAGTATAAGCCTATTTATAGACCTTCTTCATGGTGACTGGCTGATCCGGTTCCTAACAGCTTTCTGACAATTCTGACAGGTGCAGTAGACTGGCTGAAATGGCAGCTATCAAGTCATTCAGTCAGTTCTTGAAATAACTGTAACTGTCTGAAAGTGTCGAGACAATCTGTCTTTAAGTGTCGACACTTGTAGACTAAGTGTCGACACTTGTAGACTAAGTGTCGACACAAGTAGACTAAGTGTCGACACTTGCCTTCAAGGTGTCGACACAACTTCTTGTGTTGTAGAATTCACTTCTCGACACAGCTTCTTTATCATGTGTCGACACTGATATTGAGTGTCGACACAACTCCTTGTTCTTCAGCACTTAGTTGAATTCTTGTAAGTGTCGACACATTTTCATGTGTTGAACTTGTTCAGTGTCGACACATCTTCTTGGTGTCGACACATGTCTTCTGTGTTGATACTTGCTGAGTGTCGACACAGCTCCTTGTGTCGACACATTCTTCTTTTGTTGAGACTTTCACTGAGTGTCGACACATCTCCTTTGTTTCGACACTTGGACTTAGAATTTTTGTTGAACTTTGCTGAGTGTCGACACAGTATCCTAGTGTCGACACTTTCTTCATGTGTTGAGTCTTCTGCTGTGTGTCGACACATTCTTCATTGTGTCGACACTTTCTTCATGAGCTGAGTCTTCTGCTGTGTGTCGACACATTGTTCATTATGTCGATACTTCTACTTAGACTCTGCTGACTTTTGCTGAGTGTCGACACAGCCTCCAAGTGTCGACACTTTCTGATGTAGACACAGTTCCTCTAGGTGTCGACACTGCTGTTAAGTGTAGACACAGCTTCACTGGACTTTTCTTCATTGAGTGTCGACACAACCTGTATGTGTCGACACTTTCTGTCTGGTGTCGACTCTGCATCCCTGGTGTCGACACAAGTACTCCAAGTGTCGACACTGCTTGCCTGGGTGTCGACACAAGTCTTCTTAAGTGTCGACACTTTGCTCCTGGGTGTCGACACATGGACTTAGAAACTTTTCATCTTTCGCTGTGAATACATGACCTGCACAACTAAACTCAAAATACATCAAATACATTTTGATGTATATCATTGAGTAGGGTGAGGCTTCTTCAAATCAGGTACATTTAAACCAATGTACCCAACAATCTCCCCCTATTTGGAAAAGTCATAACCCTTAGTCAATGATATACACCATTCATAATAAAATTACAGAATGATGTGAAAACAGGATTATGCAATCAGGGAAAACATAAACATGTATTAAACAAACATGTATACATAGATATCATCTCAGAACAATTATGAAATAGATTTATCACACAGCACATTGTTCTATCAACTTTGTCATATTCATTTTTCAAAAGTTTACAAAGTGTTTAAAATCAAAAGATTACAATTATAAACTGAAGAAAATTCTATTCTATTTTTGCTCAACATCCTTGATCACTATCCCTTTTCCAGACTGTATCTTGGCTTGTACAGGGGCTTCAGCATCTTCAGTATCAGCAGACTTTTTCCCTTTCAGCTCCTTCTTTAGCTCTTCAGCTTTAATCTTCTGCCTCTCAAAGTAATGATAAGGCTTGAGAAAGTACTTGCTAGGCTCCTGGGTAGTAGGAGGTAGCTTTCCCATCTTTGCCTTTCTTCTATATTGCACTATGGCTTCTTGCCTGTTTTCATGTTTTCTCCATTCTAGTTCAGAATACCACTTATTTCTGTCTGGAATATTATATTTGGCAGCCTTCCAAGCAGTCAAAATAATATTTCTTGAAGTGGGGCTCCACTGTTCAAAATCAGGCCTTTGTTCAGCTTGCTCTCTGAACCTCTTCTTAGACAATCTAGCTTCTTGTTCAGCTTGTTCTTTCAGTATAGCTTCCTGTAAAGCCTCAGATACTTGTTGAACCACCTTCTCTATGATGACATTTTGCTGTCCCTCAGGTGGGATATACATTGATTGTATATCAGCTTGTACCATATCAAAGTCTGGTGGAGGATAGATCACCTGAGCTACTTCAGCTTGCTCACCTCCAAGATAGGCAGGATTAATCCCAGACTCAGCAACATTATCATCATCACATAAAGGAGGATAACCAAGAGTTGCTCTGATAGAATTAGAAATCCACTTTGCATGATCAGAGCTAGCTTTGACTAACACCCTCTCCCCCTTTATGACTTCTCTTTCTATGTGATCTCTTAAATCATCTTTCTGAAATCTGATTTGGGCATTGAGATAATGGACTCCATCCTTGTAGAAAGGTTTTAACCTTTGGAGTTTTTCAGTGATGAGCTTCTGAGAGTCTTGTATAGCAGTTGTAACAGCAGTTAAGCTCTCTTGCAAGTGCTTATCAAAAGTTTCTTTGGCTGTGGCACTTTCTGCAGACTGTGCAGTGGCGATATTCTTTATCTCAGTTACAATAGCATTGTGAGAAGCTGTCAAGTTATCATTTATTCTGATTTGATTTTCCAGAACATAGCCTTGCTTGACTTCAAGTTTATCCACTTGAGCTTTTATCTTCTCTTGATGTGTAGCCAAGTACACCACTGCATTCCCTCCCTTGTGGAAGTAGTAAGTCATCTCCTTCTTATTGAGATTCATTTCAAATCTTATAGACTTAATGTCTTGGGCCAGATCAAACTGTAAAGACTTATGCCCCTCATCCACATATGTTTCTATGGCTTTCCTGTGCTCATCAAGCTTAATTTGCATAGCAACCATCAGAGCACTGTAATCTACAGTTGGTGCTGGCTGTAGTGCAGGCTGTGGTGCTATAGTTTGCAGAGCTTTCTTATAAGTCTGGCTCCTCCTCTTGAAGACTTGAAATTTCTTTTTCTTTGCTCTTGTAGCCTCCTCATCTTCAGAAGCTGAGGTGCTTACTATTTCTACCCTCTCCTTTGGTAGCTCCTTTACTTCCTTTGGCTTCTCAGGCTCTTGTCTTGCAGTTTCTTCTAAAATTTCCACATGCTCCCCCTCAACTTGAGCATTCTCCCCCTCAACAGCAGCACTTTCCTTGTCAAAGTCTGTCTGATCCAGATTAAGGAAGAGATCTTCCATTGTAAACTCTTGTTGAGGTAGAGATGGAGATTCTCTTATCTCATCAGTGACTGGAGTTGGTTCCACTTGAGATTCAACAGATGTGTCCTCCATGACAACATCTGTGGGTTGACTATTAATCTGAGGTTGCTGATTAATATCAGATAAGTTGTCAATTATAACTTCATTCTCAATAAGGAAATCTAATTGATTGATTTCTGAGATTACCTCAAGGATAGTGTGAGTTGCTTGCTCACTCTCTAGTGGAGTTGACTCTTCCACTACTAGAGGCTCCCCTGGATAGAATCCTGGTGAATGGGGCTAGCTTGAGATAGCTCCCCCTGCCTTTCTGCAACTTCTTGTTGAGCTGGAGACTTCCCAGCATCTCCAGTGTCTTCTTCATCAGGAGTGAAGACAACATGCTCCTCAGAGCTGCTAGATGAATCCTGAGCCACTGGGGCTGTCTTCTTCTTCTTCTTCTTTTGGAGAGTTATTTTCTCTGGTGTTGGCAATTCCTTGGTCAAGACCCTATCCCATCTTGAGAAGTGTCTCATGTCCATCTTCCTCATATGATTGATTTTAGAGACTGCAGCTTGACTCATAACTTCTGATAGACTACCAGCCAAGTAAAGACTTAATATCCTACCCAAATTGGGTTTCTTCATACTCTCTTTAATCTTATCAAAGACAACAACAGACCAATCAGTTTGCAGGGTGAAGATAAGTCTTGTCATAAGATTGAACATATTGGCTGATACCTTGTCATGCCCTGCAGGCTTACTTAAGATCACCTTTCCAACAATTTCAGAAAGGAATTTTCCTTTGCTGTTCATGCCTTTCCTATTGAATACTGATCCAATTTTCATCTTTGAATCCAGTCCACACCATGTTAATGCTTCTCTGGTCTTAGAAGCAGTAACTTCATCTTCTTACTTAGTCCTTGGTAGGTTTAGAACCTTTCTTAAACTCTTTGGTGAGACCTTCACCTTTTCTCCATGAACCTTTGACTTTATCTTGAATCCAGATTCGTCTAGGGTTGCTCCATTTAGAAATTCCAATACTTCTTTCTTCCAGACCTTGGTTGGCTTTGAAACAAGAAAGTCTAACCCTGAGTTTGCGACTAGGGTTACCACATCCTTGATTTCTTGTTCTGCGTCATCAAACGCATGCCGCACCAGTTCATAGCCTTCATTAACGTTCTCCTTGAGCTTGGGCGCCATTAGGGTTTGAAGAATTTGAATTGAGAGAAGAGAGATGTCGACACACAAGTTTGGTCTCGAAACTTTGGTGAGCGTGTCGACAGACAATGTTGAAACCCTATTTATACCTTTCTAGGATTGAAGATGAAAGGATACGCTAACAAACTCAAATTATGTCGACACTGTTGATAAGTGTCGACACCGACTTATAATGTCTCGACACCTATGTGTCGACACAAGTTTAGTCAACAGAATATATGTGTCGACACTTGTTTATGTGTCGACACCACTTAGCTCGACACATAGTCGAGACTTTACTTCACAAATTCTGAGTAAAGCCTAAGTGTCGACACCACCTTGGATGTGTCGACACCTACTTATCATGTGTCGACACCAACTTCCTAGATGTGTCGACACCTTTTCTCTGATGTGTCGACACCAATTTTCTGTCTCGACACAGACAACTCTGTGTGTCGACACTATTTTACTTAGCCATTTCTATAAACTTATTCTAAGTTTATCATACCTAATTCAATTTTAAACTTATTGAACTTGGTTTATTCTATAGGCTTAGTATACATATCAGCTAGTTGATTATCAGTCTTAACACATTCTAGTGAAATATCTTCCTTTTCTACATGTTCCCTTAGAAAATGATATTTTATTTCAATATGTTTAGTTCTACTATGGGAAACAGGATTGTTTGCAATAGATATAGCACTTGTAGAATCACAAAATAGTGGTGTTCTACTTACCTGAATACCATAATCCTCAAGCTGATGTTGTATCCATAGAAGTTGAGCACAGCAACTTCCTGCAGCCACATATTCTGATTCTGCAGTGGAGATAACCACACTTGTTTGCTTCTTGCTACTCCATAAAATCAGTCTTCCACCTAGGAATTGACAGTTTCCAGTTGTACTTTTTCTGTCTTCTTTGCAGCCTGCAAAATCTGCATCTGAATAACCTGTCAGTTCAAAGTCCCCATTTCTAGGGTACCAAAGGCCTAGATAAGGAGTGCCCTTTAGATATCTCAGTATCCTTTTGACTGCTGTCAAATGAGACTCTTTAGGGCATGCTTGATACCTAGCACAGGCACATGTAGCATACATGATATCTGGTCTACTTGTAGTCAAATAGAGTAGAGAGTCAACTATCCCTCTATACAAAGTCTCATCTACAGGTTTCCCTGCATCATCTTTGCTAAGAGACATACTTGACCCCATAGGAGTTTTCATGGTACTGGATGAATCCATACCATACTTCCTTATGAGTTCTAGGGTGAACTTAGACTGGCATATGGATAATCCATTCTCAGTCTATCTAACTTGGAGACCCAAGAAGAACTTAAGTTCCCTCATACTGCTCATCTCAAATTGTCCTTGCATAAGTTTTGCAAACGTTTTGCAAAGACTACTTTCAGTAGACCCAAATATGATGTCATCTACATATATTTGGACTAGTATTATCTTGCCTCTGGATTCCCTAAGGAATAGAGTCTTGTCTATTTTCCCCCTTGTGAATTTATTCTCAATGAGGAAACTAGACATGGTTTCATACCAAGCCCTAGGGGCTTGTTTTAACCCATACAAAGCTTTCCTAAGTCTATAGACATGATTAGGTTGAGTTGAATCAACAAAACCTGATGGTTGTTCCACATAGACTTCTTCCTTTAGATTACCATTCAGAAATACTGATTTTACATCCATTTGGTATACTTTAAATCCTTGATAGGCTGCATAGGCCAGGAACATCCTTATGGCTTCCAGTCTGGCTACTGGAGCAAATGTTTGATCAAAGTCAATATCTTCTTCCTGCCTATATCTTTTAGCAACCAATCTTGCTTTGTTCTTGACAATTACTCCATGTTCATCCATCTTGTTCCTAAAGATCCACTTGGTCCCAATTATGTTGTGGTCTTTTGGTTTAGGAACAAGCTCTCAGACTTTGCACCTGTTGAACTAATTCAGCTCTTCTTGCATTGCCTCAATCCAATGAGGGTCTAGGATGGCTTCTTCAAACTTCTTTGGCTCTACTTGGGATAGAAAACTGGAGTAGAGTGCTGCACTCAGATTTCTGCTCCTTGTTTGTACCACTTGTCTTAGATCACCAATGATTTGATCTGGTGGATGATCTCTTAGATGCCTATTAGCTGGAAGCATCCTGGCTTCAGGTTGAACTTCTTCAGTTCCTTCAACTTGCTATACTCCTTGGACTTCCTCTACATTAGGTACATGTAGTACTCCCCCTGGACAACAGCCACTATCTTCTACTTATTGTCTTGCAGTAGGTTCTTTTTCTATAGTGAGTTTGTCCATCTTCTTAGTTATACCTGTGGTGCTGCAAATACTACTAGACAACTCATTGTTAATAAGTCTAGTTTCATCAAATACTACATGTACAGACTCCTCTACAACTTGAGTTGACAAGTTGTAGACTCTATAAGCCTTACTGTTGTTGTTGTACCCAAAAAAAATTCCCTCTTGGGATTTGGCAGCAAACTTAGTCAAGTAAGACTTTCCATTGTTAAGTATAAAACACTTACAACCAAAGATCCTGAAGTAGGATATGTTTGGTTTTCTGCCTTTCACAATCTCATAGGGGGTCTTATTGTGGCTTTTAGTAATGGTAGCCCTATTAATTACATGGCATGCAATATTAACTGCCTCAGCCCAAAAATATTCTGATAGAGATGTATCACTTAATAGGGTCCTACCAGCCTCAATCAAGGTTTTTTTTTTCCTCTTAGCAATGCAATTTTGCTGAGGTGTCCTTGGTGAAGAAAATTCCTGAAATATCCCAAATTCTTCACATAATTTTGCCATACTATCATACTGAAATTCAGTACCATGGTCACTTCTTATCTTGACCACTGTACTGTCTAGTTCATTCTGAATTTGTTTGACAAAGCTATAGAAGATACTGGGTGTTTCAGATTTCTGTCTAAGGAAGAACACCCAGGAAAACCTTGAGTTGTCATCTACAACCACAAAGGTATAGACCTTCCTACCTAGGCTGTGAACTGGCATAGGACCAAAGAGATCCATATGCAAGAGGTATAAACACCTCACAACATCTTTGTTTTCAATGCTATTAAAGGTGGATCTAGTCTGCTTGCCCTTTTGACAAGCTGAGCATATTCTATCTTTAATACACTTAACTTGAGGACCATTCCTCACTAACTCTTTGCTAAAGAGTTGGCCAATTGTCTTGTAGTTGAGATGAGCTAGCCTCTTGTGCCATTTGACACAATGAGAGACTTTCTCATCAGCTACAAGACACACTGGAGAACCATTGTTCTCAACCATAATGTCTAGGCAATAGACATTCCTCTTTCTATAACCTGTCAAAATGATCTCTTGATCATTTGACCTCCTGATATGACAACCATCTTTGACAAATGAGATGTCATATCCACAGTAGTTATGCACAGCATCTTCCTGCAGCAACATACTCAGACTCAGCTGTGGATATTGACACACTAGTCTGCTTCTTACTGCTCCAAGATACCAATCTTGCTCCAAGAAATTGACAGGTACCTGTAGTACTTTTTCTATATTCTTTGTAACCTGCAAAGTCTGCATCTGAATAGCCTGTCAGTAGAAAATCTCCATTCCTAGGGTACCAAAGGCCTAGATAAGGTGTGCACTTAAGATATCTCAAAATCGTTTTTACTGCAGTAAGATGAGATTCTTTAGGGCAAGATTGGTACCTAGCACAGACACATGTAGCATACATGATATCTATTTTACTAGAAGTCAGATATAGGAGGGAGCCAACTATACCTCTATACAAAGTTTCATCTACAGGTTTCCCAGCATCATCTTTACTAAGAGATACACTTGTCCCCATTGGAGTTCTCATGGTAGTGTATGATTTCATACCATACTTCTTAATTAACTCCAGGATGAACTTAGACTGTGATATGGACAAGCCATCTTCAGTCTGTCTTACTTGGAGACCCAATAATAACTTAAGTTCTCCCATAATACTCATTTCAAATTTCTCTTGCATAAGTTTTACAAACTTTCTACAAAGGTTACTTTCAGTAGACCCAAATATTATGTCATCAACATATATTTGGACTAGGACTATCTTTCCTTTGGATTCCCTAAGAAATAGAGTCTTGTCTATTTTTCCCCTTGAGAATTTATTCTCAATGAGAAAATTAGACAGGGTTTCATACCAAGCCCTTGGGGCTTGCTTTAACCCATATAATGCTTTCCTAAGTCTATAAACATAATCAGGTTTGAGAGGATCAACAAAACCCGAGGGCTGCTCTACATAGATTTCTTCCTTTAGATTTCCATTTAGGAATGCTGATTTTACATCCATTTGAAATACCTTAATGCTTTGATATGTGCATAAGCAAGGAACATCCTAATTGCTTCCAGTCTTGCTACTGGGGCAAAGGTTTGATCAAAGTCAATACCCTCTTCCTGCATGTATCCTTTTGCAACAAGTCTTGCTTTATTCTTCACAATGATCTCATTCTCATCCAGTTTGTTCCTAAAGATCCATTTTGTTCCAATGATGTTGTGGTCTTTTGGTTTAGGAACTAATTTCCAGACCTTGCACCTTCTGAACTGATTCAGCTCCTCTTGCATGACATCAATCCAATGTGGGTCTAGAACAGCTTCTTCAAATTTCTTGGGTTCTACTTGTGATAAAAATCTAGAGCAAAGAATTGTGTTCAAATTTCTGCTCCTTGTTTGTACTCCTTGTCTTGGATCACCAATTATCTGATTTGCTGGATGATCCTTTAAGTGTCTATTAGCTGGAGGTAGTCTATCTTCAGGTTGAACACCTCCAGCCTCTTCAATATGCTGCACCTCTTGGTTTTCATCAGCATCTGGAGAGTCTTGTACTCCCCCTTGACAGCAGCCACCATTTTCCAATTCCTGCTTTGCAGTTGAATCTTCTGTAATGGTAAGCTTGTCCATTCTCTCATTTATACCTGTAGATCTGCAAGCAATACTTGGCAACTCACAGTTAATTAGTCTTGTTTCATCAAATACAACATGTACAGACTCTTCTACAACCTGAATAATCAAGTTGTAGACCCTATAAGCCTTACTATTACTGCTGTACCCAACAAATATCTCATCTTGGTATTTGGCAGCAAACTTAGTTAGATAAGACTTGACATTATTAAGGACATAACACTTGCAACCAAAGATCCTAAAATAGGATAAGTTTGGTTTTCTACCCTTTATAATCTCATAGGGTGTCTTTTTGTGGCTCTTGGTGATAGTAGCCCTGTTGATCACATGATATGCAGTGTTAACTGCCTCAGCACAGAAATATTCTGGGAGAGAAGTGTCACTCAATAGAGTTCTACCAGCCTCAATCAGTGTTCTATTCTTCCTTTCAGCAATACCATTTTGCTGTGATGTTCTAAGTAAGGAAAATTCTTGAAAAATCTCAAATTCTTCACACAGTCTTGTCATATTCTCAGATTGAAATTCAGTGTTATGGTCACTTCTGATTTTGACCACAGTACTATCCAGCTCATTCTGAATTTGTTTGACAAAACTATATAAAACACTTGGGTTTTCAGATTTTTATCTCAGAAAGAACACCCATGAATATCTAGAATAGTCATCTACCACCACAAAAGTGTAAACCTTCCTACCTAGACTATGAACTGGCATATGACCAAATAGATCCATATGCAAGAGAAATAGACACCTCACTGAATCCTTGTTTTCAAGACTATGAAAGGAGGATTTGGTCTGCTTGCCTTTTTGATAAGCTGAGCATATCCCATCCTTTATACACTTAACTTGATGATCATTCCTCACTAACTCTTTGCTAAAGAGTTGACCAATAGTCTTGTAGTTAAGATGGGTCAGCCTCTTATGCCATTTAACACAATGAGAGGCTCTCTCATCAGCTACAAGATAAATATGAGAAACATTGTTCTCACACTCAAAGTTAAGACAATACACATTTCTTTTTCTAGATCCTGTCAATATGACCTTTTGATCACTTGACATTTTGATATGACATCCATTCTTAAGAAATGAAATGTCATATCCTAAATCACTCAGCTGACTTATGCTTATAAGGTTATGTTTCAAACCCTTCACATAGGCCACTTGAGTGATAGTAATCTGGTTACTAGAAATGTTACCAAATCCTTTAATGATTCCTTTTTCAGAACCACCAAAGGTTACTTTAGGGCCATCCATGATAGGTGTGTAGTCCTTCAGCAACCCCCTTGTTCCAATCAGGTGCCTGGAACATCCACTGTCCAAGTACCATATAGGAGCATGGCCACTTGCACTCACATGCAATAAAGACTACTTAACCTTAGAACCCAAATGAGTTTTGGGTCCTTGGTTCATGTTAGTCTGAAATTTAACAAATCTGCCTGTAGCTCTTCTAACAGGCAGACTGCTATTCTCCTTGACACTGGAATTGTGCCAACAATCTAAGGCAAAGTGGCCTACCTTGCCACAACACCAGCACTCAAAATGTTATACCTTTGTTTAGGTACAACCTTAGCTGAATTGTTTACAGCAGGTCTCTTGTTTTGTGCTAGGGCTTTGCCTTTTTTATTAGACTTAGCAGCCCATGCAGTTTTCTTAAAGCTTATTTCTGCCTTACCCTTTTGTGACACAAAGTCATCTGTTAAGGGTAATACAGACTTTGTTTTAGAAAAACTAGCCACAATCTCCTTTTATTTCTGAAGTCTAATCTCCAGATTTTTAATTTGATCATTCTTAAATATGATAGTACCCATCTGAATAACAGTAATGTTTTTCAGTCTAGCTATCTCATTCAACTTATGATCCAGCAACTTCTCTGAATCAAATGCAGCCATCTTAAGATCTGCAATTTACTTAGCCAGAGTTTTGGCTAGGTTTTTGCTTTTCTTTAGTATCTGCAACAAGTCTCCATATTCATCGATCAGCTGATGAATATCACCTTCAGACTCAGACCCATCCACATCACTTGATGCAGAAGTTGCTGACTCTAACTCAGTACTACAATCTGAATTTCTAGAAAAACATTGTACCTTACTAGGACCAGGCTGATCCTGACACTTGTCTTCTTCTGACACAGCCATCAGTCCCTTGCACTGATGGTCTTCTTGTTCATAGATAGAGTTCAGCACTTGCAGAAACTCATCTTCTTCATCTGCTGTATATAGACCAATGTATGCCTCAGCTTCAGATTCTGACTCTGAAGATGATTGGTCTGTCAAGCTCTTCTCCTTCTTAGCAACAAAGGATTTCTCCTTCTTGCTCTGATGTTGAATCTTCTTTTTATCAGCAGACTCTTTTCTTTTGTCTGGACACTTAGCCACAACATGTCCTGGTCTATTACAGCAGTAGCAAACTATCTTTGATGTTGTAGATTTGCTTGGCTTAGACCTACTCCTGTCCTTCCTGGATGACTTCCTTTTTTGATAATAATCATCCTTAGGCTGAGATATGGAAGTTTTTGACTTCCACTGCTTCTTCTTCAGAAATCTCTGAAACTTCCTTGTGAAGGCAGTAAAATCTTCATCTGAGTCACTGCTGTCTGAACTTTGGTTATCAGAATTATCTGAAGGAATTTCAGCAACTATCTTAGGAGGTGATGAAGACATCCTCCTATTCTTCCTAGTGGCTTCAACCTTGAATGCCACAGACTTTTCTCTATGCTCCCCTTTTACACTTTTCTCTTCCTCTTTCCTAGCCATCAGCTGCATCTCATATAACAGCAGTTTTCCAAACAAAGTTGGTGGAGAGATATCTGCAAGTTTGGTCACTTCCCTAATGACACAAATCTTAGTGTCCCAATCCTTTGTCAAGGATATTAGGAATTTATCATTCAGTTCATAAGTACTGAAGATTCTTCCACGGGACATCAGCTCATTTACTATTCTATAGAACTTTTTATAACACTCAGTTATACTATCAGATTTTCCTTGTCTGAAATTCTCATATTCCTGGTTCAACATAGATTTTCTATCTTGTCTGACTTCTTCAGAACCCTCCATATAGACTATCAAAGTATCTCACGTTTCTTTGGAGGTCTTGCAGTGTATTAGATTATGGAAAGTTGCATCATCAATGACACTTACTATGATATTCTGGGCTCTTTTATCCATAGTTGCCAAGATGATCTCATCCTTGGTCATCTCTGAATAATCCTTGGGAATTCTTTGGTTTGCATCTTGTTGGGTACATTGGAAAATGTGTACCAGATTTGAAAAAGCCTCACCCTACTCAATGATATACATCAAGGTGTATTTGATGTGCTTTGAGTTTATATGTGCTGGTTAAGTAATTACAGGAAATGCAGAAAAGTTTCTAAGTCCATGTGTCGACACTTATGAAGGCTTATGTCGACACCTAGAGAAGCTGTGTCGACACTTGGAGTATTTGTGTCGACACCAGGAAAGGCAGAGTCGACACCAGAAGAAATGTGTCGACACATACAGGCAGTGTCGACACACTGTGAAGAATTATCAACATAATATGTGTCGACACTTAGAGGCAGTGTTGACACCCAGAGAAGCTTAGTCGACATCAAATATGTCGACACCTGGAGGCTGTGTCAACACTCAGCAAGCTTCAACAAAGTTAAAGTAAAAGAAGTACTTGTGTCGACACAAAGGAGATGTGTCGACACTTAACAAGCTTCAACAAAGTTAAAGTAAAAGAAGAAGTACTTGTGTCGACACAAAGGAGATGTGTCGACACTCAGCAAGGTTCAACACAAGAAGGCATGTGTCGACACAAAGGAGATGTGTCGACACACAGCAGAATTCAAATAAGTTTTAAAGAAGTACTTGTGTCGACACACAGAATCAGTGTCGACACATTCAATATGAGTACTTGTGTCGACACACAGAATCAGTGTTGACACATTCTGAAGAAGCAGTGTCGAGAAGCAGTTACAACAACACAAGGAGTTGTGTCGACACCATTAAGGCTAGTGTCGACACTTAGTTCACTTGTGTCGACACTTGGTCTATTTGTGTCGACACATAATGAAGATCAGTCTCGACACTTTCAGACAGAGACAGTATTTTCAAGAAGTGAATGGATGACTTGACAGCTGCCATTTCAACCGGTCAACTGCAACTGTCAGAGCTGTCAGAAGTTCGTTAGAAACCGGATCAGTCGGTTACCTTGGAGGAAGACTATATAAAGGTCTTTCTCCTTCAACAGAAGTGATTTTTCACAAGAACAATCAATCAATCAGAAGATTAAGAAGATCAATACAGATTCAGAGAAAACTGTAAATCAGTATTTTAAAGAAACTTTAGATTTACTTAGAGAGAGAGAACTCCAGTAATTGAAGTCAAGAAAGAGACTTGTTAATCAAATCTCTTAAGAAGCAGGTTCTGAACCAGACTGCAAAGTAGGATCCAGATTTAATTCTCCATCTTAAGAAGGAAGTTGCTAGCCGGTCTAATTCAAGAAAATCAACTTTACTGAGTTCAGACACAAGAAGCCTTGAAGAAAGCAAAGACAAAGTTCATCTCAGGAATCAGTTCTATCAACAATTGATCAAGAAGATTGTCCTCTTCATTCTCTCAAACTGAGTGGTGATCTGAAAACTTTTTATTATCTTTTTGTAGGATCCTAAGGGATCTGAGTTGTAAGCCTAAATCTATAAAGGCTGAGGTAGGGCTTTTGAGCCTGAGTGTAGGAGAATCAATTCTCTGATTGTAGGCCTTGATGAAGGCTGAGGTAGGGTTGTTTAGCCTGAGTGTAGGTCTTGTTGAAAACTGAGTGGTAGAGCTTTGTGCCTGAGTTGTAGGAGTGGGGACACTCTGAGTTGTAGGAACCTGGTTTGGGGTTCTGAGCTGTAAGATCTGAGAATCTGAGGAGAAGTGCAGAAGTTAGGCCGAATCAAGTACACTACTAGATAGGCAAAGGGGGAAAGTGGATGTACCCAGACCTTGGGGACCTACTATAAACACTGTGTGCACTCTGTGAATGTTTTTTTCTGTGGTTGCTGTGTTGTGATAGCTGTAGAATTGCATTTGCTGCTTAAAGTTCATAACAGTTTGTCTGCCTTTAAAATTAAAAAGAAAAAGTACAGCTATTCACCCCCTATAGGTGGTTAGACACTATTTCTTTCAAGTGGTATCAGAGCCAGGTTACTCAAAAAGGGACTTAACAGTGTGAGTAAGATCCTGTAGGCAGATTCAGAACAAACAAGAATCAAGAAAATGGGTTATAGTGAGAATCACAAAGAGCTGGGGTCCATGAAATTGCCAATATGTAGAAAAGAGATATTTGGCATATGGAAAGAGAGGGTTAGACTTTTTATGGAAGCTTCTGACCCAAGGATATATATTACAGTTAAAGAAGGCGCATATGTGCCAATAAAGGTATCTATTCTGGATGCAAATCAGAAAACTCCCAAGGACTTCTCTGAAATGACTAAAGATGAAATCATTCTGGCCACTATGGACAAGAGAGATCAGAATATAATTGTTAGTGTCATTGATGATGCAACATTTCAGAACTTAATTCATTGTAAAACCTCTAAAGAAATGTGGGACACATTAATAGTTTATATTTAGGGATCAGAAGAAGTAAGACAAGATAGGAAGTCTTTGTTAAATCAGGAATATGAAAGCTTCAGACAAGGAAAGTCTGATAGCATTACAGAATATTACAAGAAGTTCTATAGGATAGTTAATGAGTTGATGTCCTATGGAAGAGAATTCAGCAACTATGAGATGAATGATAAGTTCTTAAGATTTCTGACTAAGGACTGAGACACCAAGATTTGTGCCATTAGGGAAGTGGTCAAACTAGCTGATATACCTCCTCTAACTTTGTTTGGAAAACTGCTACCTTATGAAATGCAGTTAATGGTTAGAAAGGAGGAAGAGAAGAATACTATAGTGGAGTACAAGGAAAGATCTGTGGCCTTCAAAATTGAATCCACTAAGAAGTATAGAAGCAAGTCTCCATCTCCACCTCAATTAATTGCTGAGGCTGTCATAGATAATTCAGATAGCAAGAATTCAGATAGCAGTGAAAGTGATGAAGACTTTGCTGCTTTTACTAGGCATTTTCAAAAATTTCTGAAGAAGAAGCAGTGGAGGTCTAAGCCTTCTACTTCTCAACCAAAAGATGACTACTATCAGAAGAGAAAGTCATCCAGTAATGACAGAAGAAGGTCCAAGCCAAGCAAAGCTACATCCTCAAATATTGTGTGCTATTGCTACAATAGACAGAGACATGTAGTGGCTGATTGTCCTGAAAAGAGGAAGGAGTCAGCTCACAAAAAGAAGACTCAGTTTAAGGGCAAAAAGGAAAAGTCCTTTGTTGCTAAGAAAGACAAGAGTCTGACAGATCAGTCATCTTCAGAAACAGAATCAGAAGCTGAAGCCTACATTGGATTATTTGCTGAAGAGGAAGAAGATGAGTTCATGCAGCTAATGAACTCAATTTATGAGCATGAAGATCATCAGTGCAAGGGACTGATGGCTATATCTGAAGGAGACAAGATCCAGGATCAGCTTGGACCAAGTAAGGTACAAAGTTGTTCTTCTAGTTCAATTTATAGTACTGACTCAGAATCAGATACATCTACATCAAGTGATGTGGGTGAGTATGAATCTGAAGGAGATATTCATCAGTTAATTAATGAATATATGGACTTGTTGCAGGCCTTGAAGAAAAGCAAAACCTTGGCCAAAACTCAGGTAAAGGAGATTGCTAGTCTTAAATTGGCTGCTGCTGATTCAAACAAGTTGTTAAATCAGAAACTGAATGAGATTGCCAGATTGAAGAACATAACTGTTATTCAAATGGGCACAATCACATTCAAGAATGATCAGATTAGAAATCTGGAGGTTAGGCTTCAGAAAGAGAGAGAGATAGTAGCAAGTTTTTCTAAACCTAAATCTGTTTTACCCTTGATAGATGAGTTTGTACCTCAAAAGGGTAGGGCTGAATTTGGATTTAAAAAACCTGCCTGGACTGCTAGGTCATAATCTAAGGGCAAAACCCCAGCACAAAACATAAAGCCTGATGTAGATACTTCAGCCAGGGTAGTACCTAAATAAAGGTACAACAGATTTGAGTGTTGGTGTTGTGGCAAGATAGGCTATTTTGCCTTAGATTGTTGGCACAATTCTAGTGTCAAAGAGAGTAGCAAACTGCCTGCTAGAAGAGCTACAGGTAGTTTTTTTAAATGTCAGACTAACATGCTCCAAGGACCTAAGATTTATTTGGGTTCTAAGGTTAAGTAATCTATTTTGCAGGTGAGTCCAAGTGGTCATGCCCCTATATGATACTTGGACAGTGGATGTTCTAGACACATGACTGGAACAAGGGGGTTGCTGAAGGACTATACACCTATCAAGAATGGCCCTAAAGTTACCTTTGGTGGTTCAGAAAAAGAAATCATCAAGGGATTTGATAACATTTCTAGTAATCAGATTACAATTACTCAAGTGGCTTATGTAAAGGGTTTGAAACACAACCTCATTAGTATAAGTCAGCTGAGTGATTTAGGATATGACATCTCATTTGTCAAGAATGGTTGTCATATCAAAAGGTCAAGTGATCAAAAGATCATTTTGACAGGATATAGAAAGAGAAATGACTATTGTCTTGACTTTGTGTGTGAGAACAATGTTTCTCCTATTTGTCTTGTAGCTGATGAGAGAGTCTCACATTGTGTTAAATGGCACAAGAGGCTGACTCATCTTAACTATAAGACAATTGGCCAACTCTTTAGCAAAGAGTTAGTAAGGAATGGTCCTCAAGTTAAGTGTATAAAGGATGGGATATGCTCAGCTTGTCAAAAAGGCAAGCAGACCAAATCCACCTTTCATAGCCTTGAGAACAAGAATTCTGTGAGGTGTCTATACCTCTTGCGTATGGATCTTTTTGGTCCTATGTCAGTTCACAGCCTGGGTAGGAAGGTCTACACATTTGTGGTAGTAGATGACTATTCAAGATATTCCTGGGTGTTCTTCCTAAAACAAAAATCTGAAACCCCAAGTATCTTATATAGTTTTGTGAAACAAATTCAGAATGAGTTGGACAGTACAGTGGTTAAAATCAGAAGTGACCATGGTACTGAATTTCAGTCTGAAAGTATGACAAAACTGTGTGAAGAGTTTGTAATTTTTTAGGAATTTTCTTCACCAAGAACACCTCAGCAAAATGGTATTGCTGAAAGGAAGAATAGAACATTGATAGAGTCTGGTAGAACCCTATTGAGTGACACTTCTCTCCCAGAATATTTCTGGGCTGAGGCAGTAAACACTGCATGTCATGTAATCAATAGGGCTACTATCATCAAGTGCCACAAAAAGACTCCCTATGAGATTGTGAAGGGCAGAAAACCAATTTTATCTTATTTCAGGATCTTTGGTTGCAAGTGTTATATACTTAACAATGACAAGTCTTATCTAACCAAGTTTGCTGCTAAATCCCAAGAGGGGATATTTGTTGGGTTCAGCAACAATAGTAAGGCTTATATGGTCTACAACATGATTACTCAAGTTGTAGAAGAGTCTGTACATGTAGTTTTTGATAAAGCAAGACTCATTAACAGTGAATTGTCAAGTAGTGTTTGCAGCTCTACAGGTGTAACTGAGAACATGGATAAGCTTAACATTACAGAAGGTTCTACTTCAACTCAGCAAGAGGAAAATGGTGGCTGCTGTCCAGGGGGAGTACAGGACTCTCTAGATGCAGAAGAAGACCAAGAGGTGCAGCTAAATGAAGAGGCTGGAGGTGTACAACCTGAAGACAGACTACCTCCAGCAAATAGGCACTTAAAGGATCATCCAGCCAATCAGATAATTGATGATCCCAGACAAGGAGTGCAAACAAGAAGCAGGAATCTGAGTACAGTTCTTTACTCCAGCTTCCTATCCCAAGTAGAACCAAAGAAGTTTGAAGAAGCAATTCTAGACCCGCATTGGATTGATGCCATGCAAGAGGAGCTGAATTATTTCAGGAGGTGCAAAGTCTGGAAGCTTGTTCCTAAACCCAAAGATCACAATATCATTGGAACAAAGTGGATCTTTAGGAACAAATTGGATGAGAATGGAATCATCATAAAGAATAAAGCTAGACTTGTTGCAAAGGGATATATGCAGGAAGAAGGTATTGCTTTTGATCAAACCTTTGCTCCAGTAGCAAGACTGGAGGCAATCAGGATGTTCCTTGCCTATGCAACATATCAAGGGTTCAAGGTATATCAAATGGATGTTAAGTCAGCTTTCCTAAATGGAGATCTAAAGGAAGAAGTCTATGTAGAGCAGCCCTCAGGTTTTGTTGATTCTCTTAAATCTGATTATGTATATAGACTTATAAAGGCTTTGTATGAGTTAAAACAAGCCCCAAGGGCTTGGTATGAAACCTGTCTAGTTTTCTCATTGAGAATAAATTCTCAAGGGGGAAAATAGACAAGGCTCTATTCCTTACGGAATCTAAAGGCAAGATTATCTTAGTCCAAATATATGTAGATGACATAATATTTGGGTCTACAGAAAGTAATCTTTGCAGAAAGTTTGCAAAACTTATGCAAGTAAAATTTGAAATGAGCAGTATGGGGGAACTTAAGTTCTTCTTGGGTCTCCAAGTTAGACAGACTGAAGATGGTTTGTCCATATGCCAGTCTAAGTTCACACTAGAGTTGATAAAAAAGTATGGTATGGAATCATCCACTGCCATGAAAACTCCTATGGGGTCAAACATGTATCTAAGCAAAGATGATGTAGGGAAACCTGTAGATGAGACTTTGTATAGAGGGATAGTTGGCTCCCTACTGTATTTGACTGCTAGTAGACCAGATATCATGTATGCTACATGTGTCTGTGCTAGGTACCAAGCATGCTCTAAAGAATCTCATCTGACTGCAGTCAAAAGGATTTTGAGATATCTTAAGGGCACACCTTATCTAGGCCTTTGGTACCCTAGGAATGGAGATTTTGTACTGATAGGTTATTCAAATGCAGATTTTGCAGCCTGCAAGGAAGATAGGAAGAGTACTACAGGAACCTGTCAATTTTTAGGTGGAAGACTGATGTCATGGAGTAGTAAGAAGCAGACCAGTGTGGCAATCTCCACAGCTGAGTCAGAATATGTTGCTGCAGGAAGCTGCTGTGCACAACTTTTATGGATTCAACACCAGCTAGAAGACTATGGTATTCAAGTAAGTAGAACACCTTTATTTTGTGATTCTACAAGTGTCATTTCTATTGTAAATAATCATGTCTCACATAGTAAGACTAATCACATAGAAATTAAATACCATTTTCTTAGAGAACATGTAGAAAAAGAGGACATTTCCCTAGAATATGTTAAAACAGATAATTAGATTGCTGATATGTTTACTAAGCCCCTAGATGAAAACAAATTCAATAATTTTAAAATTGAATTAGGAATGTTGAACTTAGAATAGTTTCATAAAATTGGCTAAGTAAAATGGTGTCGACACATGAAGTTGTCTGCGTCGACACATAGAAGTGGTGTCGACATTTCAGAGAAATGGTGTCGACACATCTAGACAGTCTGTGTCGACACTTCAGAGAAGTAGTGTCGACACATCCAGAGTAGGTGTCGACACATCCAGAGTAGGTGTCGACACATCCAGGGTGGTGTCGACACTTAGGATTAACACAAAATTCGTCGAGTGAAGTATCGACTAATCGTCGAGCGCAGATGTTTAAGTGTCGACACATATCTTCTGTCGACTATATTTGTGTCGACACATAGTTGTCGAGACATTAGACGTAGTGTCGACACTTTTCAACAGTGTCGACACATTTACAATATTTTGACGCGCCTTTTCACCTTCGATTTTAGAAAGGTATAAATAGGTCTTCACCATTGTTTGTCGACACGCTCTCCATAGTTTCGAGACCAAACTTGTGTGTCGACATCTCTCTTCTCTAAATTCAAAATTTCTACAAACCCTAATGGCACCCAAGCTAGAAGAGAACATCAATGAAGGTTATGAGCTAGTGCGACATGCCTTTGACAACGCGGAACCAGAAATTCAAGGTGTTGTAACCCTAGTTGCAGAGACTGAATTAGAGTATCTAGTTTCAGAGCCAATCAAGATCTGGAAGAAGGAGGTCCTCGAATTCTTTAGTGCAGCTACCCTTGATGAAATTGCTCTTAAGATTAAATCCAAAGTCCATGGAGTTAAGGTGAAAGTCACCAAGAAAAGTCTAAGAAAAGTTCTACATCTACCTAGAACTAAAGAACAGGAAGATGTACCTGCATCAAAGGTAAGGGAGGCACTGCAATGGTGTGGATTAGATTCAAACATGAAGATTGGATCAGTTTTTAACATGAAAGGGGTGAACATGCAAGGAAAGTTTTTATCTGAAGTAGTTGGGAAGGTGATTCTGAGCAAGCCAGGTGGGCATGATAGAATATCAGCTCACATGTTCAGTTTAATGACAAGGATCATTTTCAAACTCAAAACTGATTGGTCAGCAGTAATGTTTGACAAGATAAAGGAAAGTCTAAAGAAGCCCAATCTGGGTAGGATTATGAGTTTGTACTTGGCTGGAAGTATTCCAGAAGTCATGAACCAAGTTATTGGTTCTAAGATAAACCATATGAGGAGAATGGATGTTAGGATTATCTCAAGGTGGGATAGAGTGTTAACCAAGGACATGCCTACTCCAGAAAATGAAGTTTCACAACAGAAGAAAAAGAAGAAAGTCATTGTGACTCCTGAATCCTCAAGTAGCTCAGAGGAGCAAGTAGTTTTCAGTTCTAATGAGGATGAAGCTGATAAGGAAGCAGCTGATGTTACTGGAAGGTCACCAGTAAGGACTGATGATGCCCAGAGGCAGGGGGAGCTACCATCTGCTAGCCCCATGCATCTGGATCCACTCCAGGGGAAGACTCATCATGTGGATGAGCCCACTCACTTAGACAGTGAAAGGGCAACCCAAACAATTCTTGAGGTAATCAATGAAGTTAATCAATCAATTTTTCATATTGAGGATGAAGTATTGACTGAATTATTACTTGATGTTGATCAGCACACTCAGAAACATAGTCAACCACAAGATGTTGTCATGGAAGACACATCAGTTGCAGACAATGCTCCTGATATAAGAGATTCTGCAGTCCATACTCAACAGGAATTTACTCTAGAAGAGCTGTTCCCTGATTTATTACAGACTGATTTTGTGGGAGAGAAAGTAGCTTTTGAGGGGGAGTCAGCTAACCTTGAGGGGGAGCATGTAAGGTCACATGAGGAGACTGCTAGAAATGAGACTGAGGAGCAAAGGAGTGCTGAGAAGCTACCAAGAGCAGAGAAGGAATTGCCACCTACTCCACAGGATAGAGTAGACATTGCTAGTACTTTTGATTCTGAAGATGAAGAGGATGTTAGAGCCACGAAAAGAAAGCTACAGGTCTTCAAAAGGAGAAGTCAGACCTACAAGAAAGCACTGCAAACCTTTGTACCACAGCCTGCCCCAACAACTGATTACAGCTCCTTGTTGGTGGCTTTGCAGATCAAGATGGATGAGCAAAGGCAGGCTCTATAAAAATATATGGATGAAGGACATAAATCTCTTCAATTTGATCTGGCTCAAGACATCAAATCTATAAGATTTGAAGTTAATCTGAATAAGAAAGAAATGACTGATTGTTTCCACAAATGAGGAAATGCAGTGGTATATCTGGCTACTCATCAAGAGAAGATAAAGACACAGGTTGATTATATGGCAGTGAAACAAGGATATGTCCTGGAAAATCAGATTAGGATGAATGATAATCTGACTGCCTCTCATAATGTCATTGTAAGTGAAATGAAAAATATTGCTAATGCACAAACTGAGGCTAGAACTACAACCCAAGCAGAGTTTGCTAAACAATTATAAGAAAACCTAACTGCTGTAAAAACTGCAATTGAAGATTCTCAAAAGGCTATTATTGAAAAGCTCCAAAAGTTAAAATCTTTTTATAAAGATGGTGTTAACTATCTGAATGCTCAGATCAGATTTCAGAAGGATGATCTTAGGGATCATATAGAAAGAGAAGTCATAAAGGGGGAGAGAGTATTAGTCAAAGCAGGCTCTGACCATGCTAAATGGATTTCAAACAACATCAGAGCTACCCTTGGATATCCACCCTTGTGTGATGATGATAATGTTGCTGAATCTGGAATGAATCCTGCATATTTTGGAGGAGAACAAGCTGAAGTAGCTCAGGTGATCTATCCTCCTGCAGATTTTGACATGATACATCAAGAGATACAATTTATGTATAGCCCTCTAGAAGGTGCTCAAAATGTGATCATTGAGAAAGTAGTACAGCCTGTGCCAGAGGCAGTATTAAAAGAGCAAGAAGCTCAATTATCTAAGAAGAGGTTCAGAGAACAGGCAGAGTTAAGACCTGATTTTGAACAGTGGAGCCCAACTTATAGAAATATTATACTGACTGCTTGGAAGGCTGCAAAGGATAATTTCCTAGAGAGGGGTAAATGGTACTCTGACCAAGAATGGAGAAAATATGAAGCCATGCAAGAGGCCATTGTACAGTACAGAAGAAAGGCTAAACTAGGGAAGCTACCTCCTAATGCACAGGAGCCTAGCAAGTATTTCCATAAGCCTTATCATTATTTTGAGAGACAAAAGATAAGGGCTGAAGAACTAAAGAAGAAAGATCTTAAGGGAAAGAAGCCTGCTGATGACAATGATGCTCCAGTTCAAGCCAAGATTCAATCTGGAAAGGGCATTGTTATCAAGGAGCCAGAGCTGCCATAGAATAAAATTTTCTTAAGTTTACTACTTTGTAATCATTTGCATTAAAATCCATGTAAACTTTTGATTAATGAAACTATTGGAAGTTATAACAAAACAATGTTTGATGTTCAATCTGTTACATTTTTATTCTGTGAAGATTGTTTATACATGTTTTGTTTAGTATTTACCCTGTCATATAATACTGCAATACATCATATTGAGTATTTGTTATGAATGGTGTATATCATTGACTAAGGGTTATGACTTCTCCAAATAGGGGGAGATTGTTGGGTACATTGGAAAATGTGTACCATATTTGAAGAAGCCTCACCCTACTCAATGATATACATCAAGGTGTATTTGATGTGCTTTGAGTTTATATGTGCAGGTTAAGTAATTACAGGAAATGCAGAAAAGTTTCTAAGTCCATGTGTCGACACCTTAAGATGCAGTGTCGACACTTATGAAGGCTTGTGTCGACACCTAGAGAATCTGTGTCAACACTTGGAGTATTTGTGTTGACACCAGGAAAGGAGGAGTCGACACCAGAAGAAATGTGTCGACCCATACAGGCAGTGTCGACACACTGTGAAGAATTATCAACATAATCTGTGTCGACCCATAGAGGCAGTGTCGACACCCAGAGAAGCTTAGTCGACATCAAATGTGTCGACACCTGGAGGCTGTGTCGACACTCAACAAGCTTCAACAAAGTTAAAGTAAAAGAAGAAGTACTTGTGTCGATACAAATGAGATGTGTCGACACTCAGCAAGCTTCAACAAAGTTAAAGTAAAAGAAGAAGTATTTGTGTCGACACAAAGGAGATGTGTCGACACTCAGCAAGGTTCAACACAAGAAGGCATGTGTCGACACAAAGGAGATGTGTCGACACACAGTAGAATTCAACTAAGTTTTAAAGAAGAAGTACTTGTGTCGACACACAGAATCCGTGTCGACACATTCAACAGGAGTACTTGTGTCGACACACAGAATCAGTGTCGACACATTCTGAAGAAGCAGTGTCGAGAAGCAGTTACAATAACACAAGGAGTTGTGTCGACACCATCAAGGCTAGTGTCGACACTTAGTTCACTTGTGTCGACACTAGGTCTATTTATATCGACACATAATGAAGATCAGTCTCGACACTTTCAGACAGAGACAGTATTTTCAAGAAGTGACTGGATGACTTGACAGCTGCCATTTCAACCGGTCAACTGCAACTGTCAGAGCTGTCAGAAGTTCGTTAGAAACCGGATCAGCCGGTTACCTTGGAGGAAGACTATATAAAGGTCTTTCTTCTTCAACAGAAGTGATTTTCACAAAAACAATCAATCAATCAGAAGATTAAGAAGATCAATACAGATCCAGAGAAAACTGTAAATCAGTATTTTGAAGAAACTTCAGATTTACTTGGAGAGAGAGAACTCTAGTAATTGAAGTCAAGAAAGAGACTTGTTAATCAAATCTCTTAAGAAGCAGGTTCTGAACCAGACTGCAAAGTAGGATCCAGATTTAATTCTCCATCTTAAGAAGGAAGTTGCCAGCCGGTCTACTTCAAGAAGATCAACTTTACTGAGTTCAGACTCAAGAAGCCTTGAAGAAAGCAAAGATAAAGTTGATCTCAGGAATCAGTGCTATCAAGAACTGATCAAGAAGATTGCCCTCTTCATTCTCTCAAACTGAGTGGTGATCTGAAAACTTTTTATTATCTTTTTGTAGGATCCTAAGGGATCTGAGTTGTAAGCCTATATCTATAAAGGCTGAGGTAGGGCTTTTGAGCCTGAGTGTAGGAGAATCAATTCTCTGAGTGTAGGCCTTGTTGAAGGCTGAGGTAGGGCTGTTTAGCCTCAGTGTAGGTCTTGTTGAAGACTGAGTGGTAGGGATTTGTGCCTGAGTTGTAGGAGTGGGGACACTCTGAGTGTAGGAACCTAGTTTGGGGTTCTGAGCTGTAAGATCTGAGAATCTGAGGAGAAGTGCAGAAGTTAGGCCGAATCAAGTACACTACTAGATAGGCGAAGTGGGAAAGTGGATGTACCCAGACCTTGGGGAACCACTATAAACACTGTGTGCACTCTGTGAATGTTTGTTTCTGTGGTTGCTGTGTTGCGATAGCTGTAGAATTGTATTTGCTGCTTAAAGTTCATAACAGTTTGTCTGCCTTTAAAATTTAAAAGAAAAAGTAGACCTATTCACCCCCCCCCCCCCTCTAGGTGGTTAGACACTATTTCTTTCACATCTAGAACTGAAATATTCATTGGAATATAAGGACTTTCCTTTACTGTAATGTAGATCCTTGGATCAGAAGCCTCCATAAACAACCTGACCCTTTCTTTTCATATTACAAATATCTCCTTTCTGCATATGGGTAATTTCATAGAACCTAGTTCCTTATGATTTTCCCCTGAACCCATTTTCTTGATCTTGAATCCGCCTTATGGATCTAACTCAGACTGTTAAGTCCTTCTTTGAGGAACCTAGCTCTGATACCACTTGAAAGAATTACTGCCTAACCACCTATAGGGGGGGTGAATAGGTGTAATTCCTTTTTCTTTTTAAGGCAGCAAATCTATTCAATTATTTAATAAGAAACTGCAAATTCTACAGCTAACACAGCACAAATTCACATAATTACCACAACACAGATTGCACACAGATTTTTATAGTGGTTCCCCAAGGTCTGGGTACACCCACTTTCCCCCTTCGCCTATCTAGCAGTGTGCTACATTCGGACTAGCTTCTTCTCTTCACCTCAGATCCTCAGATCTTACAGTAGCTCAGAACCCCAACAGGGCTCCTACAACTCAGAGTGAGTCCACACTCCTACAGCTCAGGCAAATTGCCCTACCTCAGCATTCAACAAGGCCTACACTCAGAGATCACAATCTCCTACAACTCATGCTTACAGCCCTACCTCAGCCTTCAACAAGGCCTACCACTCAGAGAAAATATTCTCCTACACTCAGCCTTTATAAACACAGGCTTACAACTCAGATCTGTATAGATCCTACAGAAATTTTATTTAATAAAGTAAATAACCACTACCCAGATAGAGAGAGAAGGGATGGATGTCTTCTTGATCAGTTTTTGGAAGAATCTGATAGCAGAGAACAACCTCTCTTAGCTTTATTCAAAGCTTCTTGAATCTGAACTTAGTAGGGTTGAATCTCCTGTGAAGTTGATCTTCAATCAGCTTCTGACTTGAGATTCAGATCTCAATCTGAATCTTTCTTGGTAGCCTAGTTCAGCAACTGCACTTCAGTAGATGGAGCTCTCTCTCTCTCTCTCTCCAACTTCTTCTTTTTCTCTTTCTTTAGAATTATGTATTAGTTTCTCTAATCTGTGATTGTCAGTTCTGTTCTTTTCTGTTGAAGGAGAAGGCTTTTATATAGATATTCTCCATGCTAACCGGCTGATCTGGTTTCTAACAGACTTCTGACAGCTTTGACAGTTGCAGTAGACCGGTTGGAAATGGCAGCTGTCAAGTCATCCAGTCACTTCTTGAAATACTGTCTCTGTTTGAAAGTGTCGAGACTGAACTTCATCATGTGTCGACACAAGTAGACTAAGTGTCGACACAAGTGGACTAAGTGTCGACACAAGCCTTGGTGGTGTCGACACAGCTCCTTTGTTATTGTAACAACTTCTCGACACTACTTCTTTAGAATGTGTCGACACTGATTCTGTGTGTCGACATAAGCCTTCTTTTCTTTAACTTTGTTGAAACTTTGCTGGGTGTCGACACATGTCCTGTGTGTCAACACAGTTGATGTCGATAATGTCTTCAGTGTGTCGACACTGCCTCTTGGTGTCAACACAATTGATGTCAACTAAGTATTCCTGTGTGTCGACACAGTTTATGTTGACAATGCTACACTGTGTGTCAACACTGCCTCTTGGTGTCGACACAACTCCTTCAGGTGTCGACAGAGCCTTTCCTGGTATCGACACAATTAACTCCAAGTGTCGACACAGCTTTTCTCCAGTGTCGACACATGCCTTCATAAGTGTCGACACATGGACTTAGAAACTTTTTCCTGCATTCTTCCATTTTCTTAACCTGCACATATAAACTCAAAACAACATCAAATACACCTTGATGCATATCATTGAGTAAGGTGAGGGTTCTTCAAATCTGGTACACATTTTCCAATATACCCAACACAGCTTCTTCCTCCAGCCAAAGGCCATGATTGGTCGAACCTGGAGCTTATTCCAAGCCTATTTCCCGGCCACCCAGCCACCTCCCTAGCCGGCCACCACCGCCACCACCTTCGTTGAGGTGGGGGCTATTGCCGGGCGACGGCACGACCGCCGAAGGGGCGGATTCCGGCGAACCCGAGTGGTTGAAAAATCATGGAAATTTCTGAAAATCTTCTCTCCAATCGGGCTCAATTGAGCCTGATGTTTTTCCTAAATGATCTAAGGATCTAACCCACGAAGAGAGGAGTAGAGGGGGACCTTCAACCGTGCTTGCCGACGGGTTTGGTGGTGGTACGCCATCTCCGGATTTTGGAGCTTCGGGTATGTTACAACCGTACAGTGGGAGGGCTCGATTCCTTCATAAAAAATGTGGAAACTCCTCCCCTCTGCCCGATGAAGCTTTTAAAACACTCAAATGGGGGAGTGGAAGGGCCTAAGCTTCAAAGCCATTTATGGCCATGAAAGGTTGAATTTGGCCATGACATATTCCTTGAATTCAGCCACCTAGAGGCTGGGAAAAACCCTTGGTCTCCTCTAACTAATGAGGGGAAGATGAATCAAGACTTTGGAATCAATTGGAGGGGGACTCTTGCTCTTCCATGGCCATTAATGGCTTTCTCTCTCTTCTTTCTCTCTCTTCCTTATGGGAGAAATTAAATTCAGCCACTTTGGTGGCTGTCTATGATTATTCAACTCCTCATAACTGATGAGGGGGAATGTATCCATCAATTGTAGAGGCCCTTGGTCTCCATTGGCCATGAATGACCTCTTTTTTCACTTTCTCTCTCCTTAAAGGGAAAAATGGAGTTTTCTCTCTCCTAGTAACCATGTCCGAATTTTATGACCACTCCAGCCTATTGGCAGCCTATTAGCTCATAATATTAGATAAAATAAAGTTAGACCAAGTGGGGGAAATAGGCTTGAGCTTGGGTTAGCCCATTTGAGCTAGTTTGACCCAAGCTTGGGATAGAGTTGACCTTGGTCAACATGACCATTTGGGTTGACCCCAATGGGTCCTTGGTGACCCATTGGCCTCCCCTAAGGTCTAATAATGGTTGGGTAGGGTTGGTTGGGCACATTAGAGGTCAATTGCACTTAGTTAGGGCACCTTGCCCAATTTAGGCCTATGGTGGTCTTAGGTCAATTTGACCACTTTGGGTTGACCCCAATGAATCCTTATGGCTCT
This sequence comes from Platanthera guangdongensis, assembly GCA_039583875.1. NCBI lineage: Eukaryota > Viridiplantae > Streptophyta > Magnoliopsida > Asparagales > Orchidaceae > Platanthera > Platanthera guangdongensis. Next base: position 2,081 of record JBBWWR010000238.1, on the reverse strand, counting down.
AATGGACCCTCTAATGGGTTAGGGATGTTGTGGTGGGGTCATGGAGTCATGGTGAAGCCCTATGGTCATCCTAAACTATTGTTTAGAATTCTACTATTTGCAGACCATGGTGGTTTCCACCTTCATGTCTAAGCTCACTTGGTATTCATGGGCTTCCTAGGGTTTTTTCATGACCTAGTCATGACAAAACCACTCTTAGGGGTCTAATTGGAAATGGGATGTTACACCTGCTACAGTGAGCCTCTGTCATAATGTCCTCCCGAATCCTTCCCCCAGCTGGTATGTACACCCATCCTCTAAAGCATAACAACCCATCTCTCTCTGTATACTCCCAGGCCGTTCCTGCCTCCAAGGCCCTGAATACTGGCTCCAACTTGTCATCCCTTCTCTGCTCAACCCTAATGCGATCTCTAATATCATCGGTATTGCTCCCCGCGGCCGGATACTCCTCATAAAGCTCTGAGTCGTCCGAGAACACCAAGGTAATCTGTATATCCTCCATCATCTATACCAACTCCATATCCATCAACTGGGACTCTGTTCCTGAAGTGGTAGACCTCCAGCTCAGTGCATCTGCCACCACATTCGCCTTCCACGTGTGATAGTGTATCGTATACTCGTAATCAGATAGAAATTCCACCCATCGTCTCTGACAGACATTCAACTCCTTCTGCGTATCAACATATTTTAGATTCTTGTGATCCAAAAATATGTCGTAGTGCACCCCATAAAGGTAATTCTGCCAAATCTTCAGAAGGAACACCACTGCTCCCATCTCCAAGTCATACACAGGGTAGTTCTGCTCGTGCTTCTTCAGCTGGCGGGAGGCATATGCAATCACATGTCCATGCTGCATCAGTACAGTGCCCATCCCCTTAAATGACGCATTAGTGTACACCTAGAAGCCCTCCTTCCCAGACAGAAGAGAGAGGATAGGGGCAGACGTAAGCCGGCCCTTAACCTCCTAGAAGGCTGCCTCACACTGCGGCGTCCAAACGAGCGGAGTGTCCTTCTTCGTCAAAGAAGTGAGTGGAAGGGCTATCTGAGAGAATCCTTGCACAAACTTCCGGTAGTACCCGACCAATCCCAGAAAACTTCGAACATCTGTGGCCGTCTTCAACTGAGGCCAGTCTCGCACTGCCTGAATCTTCGCTGGATCCACCGCCAATCCTGCTAATGGTCTTATAGTTCAAGTGAGCAAGTCTCTTATGTCATTGTACACAGTATGAGACTTTCTCATTAGCAACTAAACATATAGGAGAGTCTTTACTTAAACATATAGGAGAGTCTTCACTAATGAGCCTACTAATGGTCTTATAGTTCAAGTGAGCAAGTCTCTTATGCCATTGTAGACAGTATGAATTCCCTATCACTGTTGATTTATGTCAATGTTTAACTTTAATCCCTTATCTCTTTACCCTTATCTTAAATGATCTCCCCAGATATATATAACACGCAATACCTTGGTGTTTATTGTTTGCGGATGATTTCATTTTGGTCGATGAAACACACGAGTGTGTAAACTTGAAAATGAGGGTTTTAACTTTAATCCCATATCTCTTTCCCTTTTCTTAAATGAGCTCACCAGATATATCTAACAAGCAATACCTTGGTGTTTATTGTTTGCGGATGATGTCGTTTTGGTCGATGAGACATGTGAGTGTGTAAACATGACCTTGGATGTCTTCTTCCTGAATCTGTAACTGATAGTATCCTGACCTCAAATCCAGCTTTGAGAACCAATGTGCTCCTACTAGCTGATCAAATAATTTGTCGATCCTTGGCAGAGGGTAGGTGTTTCAGACTGTCAATCGGTTTAGTGCACGATAGTCGATGCATAACTTGAGGGTCCCGTCCTTATTCACAAACTAGATCGGATATCCCAAGGCGAGGAACTTGGCCTAACTAATCCAGCCTCCACCAGCTCCTTCAGCTGTCTCCTGAACTCCACCAGCTCCTTTGTAGCCATCCAGTAGGGAGACCTAGACACCGGCTTAGCTCCAGGCACCAACTGAATCTGGAAATCCTTCTCGGCAGTGCGGCGACAATCCTGGTAGCTTCTCTGGGAACACATCTGGAAA
>JBBWWR010000237.1:0-136857 GCA_039583875.1 Platanthera guangdongensis | reverse complement strand
CCCCCCCTCTCTTTTGAGGAGCTTATGGAGAGGGCGGCAAAGGAGACTGATTTTGAGAGGGCCAATCCGTGCGTTTACAGGAGGTTAGCCAGATTGGCGGAGGACGATGCAAAGGAAACGGAGCGGGAAAGCAAAAGGAGCAGAGGGAGAGAAGAGAAGAAAGAAGGAGGGAGGAACCCGAGGCCAGGGACACCAGGACAGAATCACCGGGGGCCCGAGAGCCGAACAACCGGGATAGGTTTGGAGGCCTCATGAGGGCCGCCCCCAGGAGTTAGGAGGAGGCTTCCAGGGGAGAGATAACTTCCGGGAGCCAAGAAGGTTCGATCAACCGGTGTGGAGATAGGGAGCGAGGGATCATTTTTCAGCATCAGCAAGAGGCGATGGGGATCGGTGTCGAGGGAAAGGCGCTCGAGGAGAGGAAGAAGAGGAAGAGGAGAAGGAAGAAGAGGTGGGGTGCGTTGCCTTTCTGTGACTTGCATCAGGAGGGAGGTCACGCAACGGCCACCTGCCCAGAGTTCTTAGAGATGAGAGAGGCCAGGGGATTGAGGGAGGCAGGATCCGCCAGTAAGGATCGTGGAGTGCCAGCAAGGGGAGACGGAGGATAGATGCGAAGACCGGGTGGATGTGGGAACCCGGGAGGAATCGGGGCAATCCTTGGAGGGATTGGGATTGAGGCCACCCGAAACGGGAGCTCTCCAGACCATGTTTCGAAAGGGGGTAGCCTCGACCTCCAAACTCCACCCCCGCTAGAAAAAATTACCTTTCTCTTCAGAGGATATGCCGGAGTATGAGGGACCCGTTCTGCGATTCCTTGGTAATCCAGACGGCGGTTAGAGAGAAATTTTTTACGGTCTCCAAGATCCTGGTGGATAATGGGAGTCCGTGAATGTGATTTTTAAGATGGCCTTCGATGAGATGCAGGTGGAAACCAAAGGATCTTGGCCTCGGACGACGTTGTTCGGATTCTCCGGGGAGAAAAAGGAAGTAGAAGGGGGAGTAGGGCTGCACGTGAGGTTGGGGGGAGTGTCACGGAACTGCAAGTTCGTGATTGTGGACGCCCCGAGCAGCTACAGCGCCATCTTTGGGCGTCCCCTCATCAGGCCTTTCGCTGCGTCCCTCCTCTTTTCATCAATGTCTCAAGTTTAACAATGGAGGGGTGCAGGTCAGGGTCAGGGGGGATCCAAAGTGGGCGGGCAGTGCTATGTTACAGCGGTTAAACCATATCTTGGATGGCAGAGGCGGAGGAGTTGGAGAAGGAGATGGCGGTGCAAGAAGAAGCTATCAGGGAAGAAGAAGTGAGCCAGAGGAAACGAGAGGAGGAACCAAAAAGGAAGTCGGGGGAGAGGAGACTGAGAAGCAGCAAGAAGGAGGTGTGTAGGAGGCTCAGGGGGTGTTGAGGTCGAGCAGCAACGGGAGGGCCGGAGGGGCAATGGAGATCGAGGAGGAGCAGAGGGGAGGAGATGTGCAGGAAGTCCGGAGGAGCGGGGAGTTGGAGCGCGGGGAAAGAATGCAGAGAAAGCAGGAGGAGAAGGGGCTGAGGAGGAAGCCCGAGGGGGCATGGAAATTGAGATACGGCAGGACGAGGTGAAGGAAGTTGAGGGAGCAGGAGGGGAGAAGAGCCGGAGCAGGAAGAAGAAGCAGGGGAAGCTGGGAGCAGTCACGGCTGGAGGTGGCCGAGGAAGTGGTGGAGGTGGAGGTCACACCAGCCAGGGGCAGGTACAAAGGGTGCGGATCAGCGGGGGCTTGAGCCCCGAAGACCAGGAGCGGATGCGGGCCTGCATTCAGAGCAATGTCGACGTCTTCGCTTGGAGCGCGGCGGACATGTCGGGCATTGATGCGGACGTGGCCTGCCACCGCCTGAATCTGGACCCTCGGACGCGCCCATCGTCAGAAGATGAGAGTCGTCGCCACCAAGCTGGAGGAGCCCATTCGCGAGGAGGTCAGAAGCTCCTAGAGGCGGGCTTCATCTCAGAGATCTAGTATCCAGGCTGGATCTCCAATATAGTAATGGTGAAGAAGGAGGGAGGAAAATGGAGAATGTGTATTGACTTTTCATTATTAAATAAATCATGCCCTAAGGATTGCTACCCCCTGCATCGAATCGACGCGCTGGTTAATTCAGCCGTTGGTTTTTTTGTTATGGTTTTTCTGGATGCTTTTTCAGGTTACATCAGATCCGGATGCACCTCCTGAAGTCAAGGACGTCTCCTTCATCACAAGGGAGGGTGCTTTAGTTATTACATGATGCCCTTTGGGTTAAAAAATGCCGGGAGCGACGTACCAACGGATGATGGATCGAGTTTTCCAGGTCAGAGGTGTCGGAACCTAGAAGTCTACGTTGATGAATCATGGTAAAGAGCAGGGGAGTGAACTCGCATCTCCAGGATCTGGGGGAGACATTCGCCACCTTGAGGAAGTTCAAAATGAGGTTGAACCCCTTAAAATGTGTTTTGGGGCAAGTCGTGGGAAATTACTTGGGCACCTTCTGACCCTGGCAGGGGTAGAACCTAATCCAGATAAAGTAAAAGCCATTCTAGAGCTAGAATCACGCGAAACGCTAAGGAGGTACAGCGCGCTTAACGGAAAGCTGGCCGGCCTTAGCAGATTCCTCTCCAGGTCAGGAGAGAAGTGCTCACTTTCTTTAAGGTGCTACGAGGAATCAGAGATTGAATGGAAGCGCGGAATTGCGAAGAAGCTTTTCAAAAGCTGAAGGGGCAACTCTCCCGGGCTCCTCTGCTTCAAAGCCCAAAAGAGGGGGAAGATCTGACTTGTACATGGAGTGGGAGCAGAGGCGGTGAGCTCGTCCTAGTCAGAGAAGAGTGAAAGAAGCAGCTGCCCATTTATTATGTTAGCAGGATCCTACGGAAGGCGGAGCTTCGTTACCCCCATCCTAGAAGCTGCTGGCATACGCCTTGGTTGTTTCGGCCAGGAAGCTCCGGCCATATTTCCAAGCACATTCGATTAAGGTGGTGACAGACCATCCTCTCCGAAAGATTTTTGAAGTAGTAGAGCACTCGGGTAGGCTGGCCAAGTGGTCTATCGAGTTGAGTGAATTCAACATTTTGTTCGTACCGAGGCTCTCCATTAAGGCACAGGTGGTGGCCGACTTCTTGGCAGACTACGTCGCGGAGGTGGGGCGAGGAGCCGCGGCCACCGGAAGCATGGAAGATAATGGTCGACGGGGCCTCGGGAAAGCACTCCCTTGGAGCAGGGGTGGTACTAACAAGTCCTCAGGGAGTGACCATAAGAGAAGCGCTCGCCTTGCATTTCCCCACAACCAACAACCAAGCAGAATATGAGGCAGTGATAGCCGGCCTTCGCTTAGCTAAGGAGCTCGAGATTAAGGACGTTGAGGTTTTCACAGATTCATTGGTGGTAGCATCTCAGATACGTGGAGAGTTCGAGGCTCGGGAGCCCACCCTTGTGAAATATTTGTCCAAGGTGAGGACGATCATAGGGGGGTTCCGGACGTTCTCCATCCAGCACGTCCCCAGAGAAGAGAATACTGCTGTCGATCAATTGGCCAAATTCGGACCTTGGAAGGGGGTGCCCTGACTGACTATTCCATCCAGTGATCGAAGAGGGGGAGCTAATGGAAGTGGATCGGCGGGCCTCGTGGGTAGATCCGTTTACTTTCGTTACTTCTTTCTGACAGGAACCCTCCCTGAGGGGGTCAAGGAGGCGGAAACTTCCGCCATAAGGCGGCTCATTATCTCATGCATGAAGGAGGACTACACCGAAGGATGCTTTCGGGTCTCCTAGCTCGATGTGTAACGGAGGAGGAGACCAGACACATTCTGGAGGAGGTGCACTCCGGGGAATGTGGTAGTCATTCCGGAGGGAGGACGTTGGAAGCACGGGTGGTCAGGTAGGGGTACTTCTGGCCCACCCTGAGGAAGGACGCGACAGAGTTTTCGAGAAAATGCCAAAAATGCCAGCTCTACGCCCCCCTCCAGCTCTTGCCGGCTCAAAGGCTCCGAAGCATCACAGCACCATGGCCTTTCGCCATTTGGGGAATGGATCTAGTTGGGCCTTTTCCTCCAGCTAGTGGACAAAGAAGATTCCTCCTAGTTATGATAGATTACTTCTCCAAGTGGCTGGAGGTTAAGGCGCTAGCAAAGGTGACCTCCCAAGTCATCAGGAACTTCGTCTGGGGGGAGATCATCTGCAGGCACGGGCTGCCTCAAGCCATCATCACGGATAACGGCCCCCAGTTTGCTAGTGAAGAGTTCATCAGCTTCTGCACTCAGCTGGGCATCGACCTCAGGTTTGCCTCTGTCCACCACCCCAGGAGCAACAGTCAGGTAGATGCGGCAAACAAGATTATCGTTAACTTGCTAAAGAAGGTGGATAATCTGAGAGGGAATTGGGTAGAGCAGCTCCCCTCGGTCCTGTGGGCTCTGAGAGCAACCCCGAACACGGCCACTGGTGAGACCCCTTTCAAGCTTTCCCATGGTTGTGAGGCGGTACTACCAGTGGAGTTCGAGGTCCGATCCCCATGAGTCGCGGCTGCAGGTGATGGGGACGAGGCATGGAGGACGGAAAATGAATAAGGCCTGCGCCTCTCACTAGACCTTGCAGAGGAGCTACGAGACGTAACAGCCATCAGACAAGAAGAGATCAAGCGTCGAATGGCAAGGCACTTTGACAAACATATCAGGATAAAGCAATTCGTGGAAGGAGACCTGGTACTAAAGAAGGTTGATGCGGCAGGGAGGTCCCCCCTGGTGGGAAAGCTCAATCCAAATTGGGAGGGACCTTATATTGTAGAGAGAGTGTTGAAAGCGGGGGGTTACTACCTCCAAGATGTGGAGGGTAGAACCATGAACCATTCCTGGAGTGGGGATTAATTAAAATGCTTCTACCCATGAGAGGGGAGAGCAGAAGATATGTACCCAAAGCATAATTAATATAATGTACTTCTCAAATTATTTCTCGTTCATTATTTCTCGTGAAGTCCTAATGACAGGAAGAGGTATCTTCATCGGCACCCCGAGCTCGGCTCGGCCCCAGGTAGACCCACTGCGCAGGCTCCCATCTAGCTGGTAGGTCCGAAGGCTCGCCTGTGGGGGATAGGTTTTGGTTTGAGATCTTCATCGGCAGCCCGAGCTCGGCTCGGCCCCAAGTAGACCCGCTGCGTAGGCTCCCATCTAGCTGGCAGGTCCGAAGGCTCGCCTGTAGGGGATAGGTTTTGGTTTGAGATCTTCATCGGCACCCCGAGCTCGGCTCGGCCCCAGGTAGACCCGCTACGCAGGCTCCCATCTAGCTGGCAGGTCCGAAGGCTTGCCTGTGGGGGATAGTGTTGGAACACCCTATTAATAATTTGGGTCAGGATTACTATGTCTCTAGGAAACCTTTGCTTGACCTCCTGTAGAGCTCAATAGGTCAATTAGAATTGAGTCTAAGGGTTAGAAGTCTAGGTTTGGAAGCTGCCCTGAAGACCCAGAATTTTCTGTTTGGAGACTAAGTCATATCGTCGAGCTCAGCACGACGATTCGTCGAACTCCGATCGACAATCGTCTAGCTCAACTTTGACAGATCGTCGAACTCCATTCGACGATCGCTGAGCTCAACTTCATTATATCATCGAACTCCGTTCGACGATCGGTGAGCTCAGGTCGACGATTTTGACTCTGCTTTGGATATTTATCTCTGAGCTCAGTTCGACGATCTTTGAGCTCAGATCGACGATATTTTGCTGCGGTATATTTCTAGATCGCTGAGCTCAGCTTGACAATAGCAGAGCTCTATTCGACGATTTCAGATAACTTTCAGGATGTTTCTAGATTCAATTTCAAATCAGTTAAGGAGTTATTCTGCAATTAATTCAGAGATTTCCTATCCGTTTTCATTCATTTCTGGACCAAGTTTCAAGGGACTTTTCAAGGAATATTTCTATGGACTTTCCTCTAGAAGAGATTTTGCAATTAAGGATGCAATTAATGCAGGGTAACGGCTATACTTGACAGAGAATGTTATTCTATTCAGTACCAGAGAATAAAAGATAGAATTTTTTTGAGTCTCAAAATATACATAGAGAGAGACACAAAGATTACAGAGACATTCAAAAATATTTTGTCTCAAGGAATTCTCATGAACACTCATCCAAAGAGATCAATCTTTTCAGAAATCTTCAGATCTCTTTAGTTTCAAAGTGTTCAAGGACAACATATTTCAAGACTCCAGACATCCAACATTTCAGTCATTGCTGAAATCATCTATTGCTGGAGTTCAATCTTTGAAGGTCTCTCACCCTCAGCAAAGCTTTTCTTCCTGAAGATCTCAAGGATTCAGGGGGAGCTTTGACACCAACAATCCACATAGTCTTCTCAGTTGTTTGAGAAAGAGAAGACTTCCATCACTCTCTCACCCCCTCTCTGTAAAGGGTTTCTCAAACTCCCTTCAAAAGTTTGAGCTTGATTTTTGAGCACCTTGTCAAAAGCTCATTGGTGGCAAGACACCTGATCAAAAAATCTGCTTTGGTTTTTGAGCACCTTATCAAAAGCTCATTGGTGCCCAGGACACCTGATCAACTCATCCTGCAGTGGATTCCTACCTAGGGTGGTAGAAGAGTGGATGTACCCAAGTTTAGGGGAACCACTATATTTCCTTGTGTCTTCTGGTTTTGCTTGTGTTTATGTTTGTTTCTGGCCTTGATTACTCTGTGATTAGCTTTTGTTTAACTGAGTTCTGTGATTAGTTTTTTAACTGCTTCCCTGCTCACTCTTATTACAACAATTGTTGTAAAAAGTTTCAAAGTACCATATACTCTATTCACCCCCCTCTAGAGTATATCAGATCTAGCTGCACTTTCAATTGGTATCAGAGCCAGGTTGGTTAAACATACCATACCTGATTGGTTGTACAGGCTAACACATGAACCCAAAGATCCCAAGTTAGATCTATTTTCTTCTGTAGTTTATTATTAGATTTGCTTTCACAAATCATGGCCCAAAACAAAGATTATGCTAGCACCAGACCTCCAGTGTGCAATCTTTCCAAGTTTGCACTTTGGAAAGCAAGGATCAGACTGTACATGAACTCTATTGATGAAGATATTTTTAACTCTGTTTTGACAGTGTGCCCAAGACCCCCAGAGAACACAAGCACAAATGATGTTCCACCTCCATCAGGAACAGATGCTGATATCAAGAGATGGAAGGTAGCTAATGCCAAGGCTATGAACATCTTGGCCCAGACAATATCTGATGACATATTTCAGAAGGTGGCTGAATGCAGTTCAGCTAAGGAAATTTGGGACAAACTCTCAGAAATAGTCTCAGGCTCAGCTGATGAGAGAAAGGATAGGAGATCCCATCTCATATCCCAATATGAGAATTTCAAGAAGGGAGAAACTGAGTCAGTGGGAGACATGTACAACAGGCTAAGTCTAATTGTCAGTGAACTCAGAACATTGGACAAAGAGATCTCTCTAACTGAACTCAATGACAAGATTCTAATGTGCTTCCCCAGCACTTGGGATTCAAGAATCTGGCCAATTAAGGATGCCAGAAGTCTGAATGAGATCACTACTGAAGCTTTATTGGGTAAGCTCAAATCTTATGAGCTACTCATCAAAAATAGAGAGGAAGAACAGAAGGCTGTCTCACCAGACACAAGAAAAGAGAAGACCATAGCCTTCAAGGCAACTGAAGATCTTCCTGAAGACAAAGCCACAGGCAATGATGAACTACTCAGTCTGTTGGTCAAAAGATTTTATAAGATGGCCAGAAAGAATTTCAGAAGGAGATCATACAAGGAGCAGGATAAGCCAAGGTATGACAAGTCCATTAACAATAATAAAGACATTATTTGCCTTGGTTGCAGGAAACTAGGGCACATAGTTCCTGACTATCCAGAGAACAAGAACAAGGATAGAAGGGACAGGAAAGAAAGAAGAAAGGAGAAAGACTCCAAAAGGAATGGCAATGGCAAACACTCCTCAAGCAAAAACAAACATACAAGAAAAGGGTTTGTTGCTGAATCCTGGAGTGAGACTGAAGAGGAGTCAGAAGCATCATCCAGCTCCAGTGATGATGAGGATGATGCAGAAGAAAAAGAGTTCTGCATGATGGCAATCAATGCCTCACATCATAATTCAGAAGAAGAGGAGTCAGAGTCAGACTCAGAGACTCAACCTGAAGAAGATCAGGTAATTGGTTCTTCTGATTTTAGTTCAGAGGATTTTAAATCTGAATTTAAAGCACTGTGTTTAAACCTGCTAAAGTCTGAGAAAGAAATTATCTCTCTCAGAAATCAATTATCTGAACACAATACTTTAAAGTCAGAAAACCTCAAACTCTCTCAGGAGTTGTAGTGTTGTAGGGAACAGATAGCTTCACTGAAAAGTGAGCTCTCTGAGGCCAAGAAGCTTGAAGAATCGCTTAATGGGAGAAGCATCAAGCTGATAGACATCACAAGCACAGTGAACTCCAGATTCAACAGTACACTGGGCTTGGGTGCTTCATCCAGCCAACCTATAGTTCTAACAACTCCAATCAAATTCATTTCTGACAAAGGAAAGGGAGTTGTAGAGGTTGCTAGGAAAAATTCTGATCTGCCTCAGAAAACTAAGTCCCAGCAGAAATCGTCGAACGGAGATCGACGATCGCCGAATGAAGATCGACGATCGCCGAACGCAGCTCGACGATCTCAGGCAAAATTGTCGAACGCAGATCGACGATCTCAGCCAAAGTCGTCGAACGCAGGTCGACGATATCAAATACCTGACCTCAGCCATAGTCGACCGTCGAACGGAGCTCGACGATCTGACCCAAGATCGTCGAACGCAGCTCCAAGATCGTCGAACAGAGGTCAGAGCTCTGGAAAATTTTTCAAAGGCAAATCAAAATTGAATCCTAAGGGTCTTTCATCCCAAATCTTTAACCCTTATACTGAATGGATTATACCTCCAAGGAGATATCATCCTGAAGGATATAAGAGTCAACCTGCGATGTCCTTCATTTCAGAATTTAAAGGTTATCAACCTAGGCCCAAGGTAAACTGGGTCAAAAACAAATGAATTGTATTATGTGCAGGTGAAGACCTATCCAACATCTAACCAGCAATGGTACTTGGATAGTGGGTGCTCTAAGCACATGACAGGGAACAAGGACAACCTCACATCCTTCAGAGCCAAGCTTGGACCCAAAGTTATCTTTGGTGATTCAAACTTTGGACAAACTAAAGGATATGGTGCAGTCCAGATTGGATCAGTAACCTTCAAGAAGGTAGCTTATGTGGAAGGACTGAAGCACAACCTAATTAGCATCAGTCAGCTGTGTGATGAAGGCTACCAGGTGACCTTCAGCAAAGCCTTATGCAAAATCAAGTCAGAGGACAACACAACTGTGTTGACAGGTAAAAGAAAAGGTAACATCTACCTAGTAGATTTTCTTTCAACTGATGTAGACATCTGCTTGTTCAATTCTGTCAGTAGACCAAATATTTTATGGCATAAGAGATTAGGACACCTAAACCTTAGAACTATTGCTAGGCTATCCAAGGACAACCTTGTTAGAGGACTACCTTCTGGCCCCTACAAGAAGGAAGGACTCTGCATGGCTTGTCAATTAGGCAAGCAAACTAAAAACAGCTTTAAGTCACTTAATAAGAGTGATTCACCTAGGAAATTGTATCTGTTACACATGGATCTTTTTGGACCCATCACAGTACAAAGCCTAGGATGGATATCCTACACTTTAGTAGTAGTATATGACTTCTCTAGATTCACTTGGGTGTTCTTTCTAAGGAATAAGTCTGATAACTTTAAGTGTCTGACAGAGTTTCTCAAATGTATACAGATTGAGTTCAATACTCACATTGCCCTGATCAGAAGTGATCATGGGACAGAGTTTGATTCTCTTCTTATGCAAGAGTTCTGTCAGAGTGAAGGGATCAGGCATACTTTCTCAGCTCCTAGAACTCCTCAACAAAATGGGGTAGCTGAAAGGAAAAATAGAACCCTTATTGAATCTGCCACTACATTGTTGTCAGATGCTCATCTACCTCTATCCTTTTGGGCAGAGGCAGTGAACACCTCCAACTATGTGCTGAATAGAAGTCTGATACATAAACTAAAGGGAAAGACTCCCTATGAATTACTCAAAGGGAAGAAACCTAAAGTTGACTATTTTAGAGTCTTTGGTTGCATTTGCTATATTCATAATAATGACAAGAAATATTTAGCAAAATTTCAAGCCAAAGCTGATGAAGGAGTGTTTCTGGGATACTTCCATGATCAGCAAGGCTTATAGGGTCTATAATAAATCATCTTTAAAAATTGAGGAATCTGTTCACATTTCATTTGATGAATCTAACATGTCTTTCAAGGAGAAGATTTCTTCTACCATAGAACCCTTGCAGGAACATTCTCTAGTTGAAGACTTGAACAAGTTACAGGTTACTCAAGAGGATGAAAGCAGTGAAGATGAAGGAAATGCTCAACATATTGAAGAACAACTTGAAGAGCCAGTTGTTGTACCACAAGAGGAAACAACAACACAGGTTGGTGAACAATCAACACCCCTGTTGATTTAGTAACATCAAGAGACCATCCAATTTCCCAAATAATTGGAGAAATCTCAGCTGGTGTGCAAACCAGAAATCAGGTCAACCAAAACCTGTTGCACACCTGCTTCCTATCTCAAATTGAACCTCAGTCCATTCAAGATGCAGAGCAAGATCCACACTGGATCATTGCAATGCAAGAGGAGTTGCATCAATTTGAGAGAAACAAAGTATGGGAACTAGTGCCAAAGCCTAAGGATCACTCCATTGTTGGAACAAAATGGGTATTCAGAAACAAATTGGATGATCAAGGAGTAATTATAAGGAACAAGGCAAGGCTAGTTGCTCAGGGATATTCTCAAGAAGAAGGGATAGACTACGACCAGACTTTTGCACCTGTTGCAAGATTGGAAGCCATCAGAATATTCTTAGCTTATGCACCACATAAAGGCTTCAAAGTATATCAGATGGATGTCAAAAGTGCTTTCTTGAATGGAGACATCAAAGAGGAAGTTTATGTCAGACAACCTCCAGGTTTTATCTCTCCAACTTATCCTGATTATGTTTTTAGATTAAACAAAGCATTATATGGTCTCAAGCAAGCTCCTAGAGCATGGTATGAGACCCTAGCATGCTTTCTTTTGGAAAATGGTTTTATAAGGGGTAGAGTAGACCAAACTCTTTTCATTAGAACCCATAAGTCACATACCCTACTAGTACAAATTTATGTAGACGATATTATTTTTGGTTCTACTGACTCCAAATTGTGCAGAAGGTTTTCTAACCTGATGCATTCTAAATTTGAGATGAGTAGCATGGGTGAGCTATCCTTCTTCCTAGGATTGCAAGTCAAACAACATGCTGAAGGCATCTTCATTTCTCAAACCAAGTATGCAAATGAATTGGTTAAGAAATTTGGTATGTCTGACGCATCTTGTATGAAAACACTCCATGCCTACTAATGTTGTATTGGATGCTGATGAACATGGGAAACCTGTTGATCAGACAACATATAGAGCAATGATTGGCTCTTTACTGTATCTTACAGCTAGTAGACCAGATATAATGTTTGCTACATGTATATGTGCTAGGTTCCAAGTAAGCCCTAGAGAGTCACACCTAACACTAGTAAAGAGGATTCTCAGGTATGTTAAAAGTTGTCCAAATCTAGGTCTCTGGTATCCAAAAGATTCAGCATTTGATTTAACTGGATTCTCTGATGCTGATTATGCTGGATGCAGAATTGACAGGAAAAGCACCAGTGGAACTTGTCAGTTCCTTGGTGACAGACTTGTCTCTTGGTTTTGTAAGAAACAAACATCTGTGTCAACTTCAACTGCTGAAGCTGAATATATGGCTGCAGGCAGTTGTTGTTCACAAATTTGTGGATTCAAAACCAACTCCTAGACTATGGCTACAACTTAGAGAAGTCTAAAATCTTTTGTGACAACACCAGTGCTATTTCTATAGCTCAAAATCCAGTCCTCCATAGTAGGACAAAACACATAGAGATTAGGCATCATTTCTTAAGGGATAATGTTGAAAAGAATAAAATTGAAATACAATATATCCCAACTGATTTACAAAGGGGAGATATTTTCACCAAGCCATTGGATGAAAAGAAACACACCTTCTTCCTAAATCAGTTAGGAATGTTAGATGGAGGAAGTCTTAAATAATATCCAAGATTTTGAAAGCTTAAAAATTGACCAAGACTAGGCAAACATCCTGATTTTTCTTAGTGTCTAGAAATTTTCTGATCTCTGAACTGCGCTCGACGATTTGCCCCAAGATCGTCGAACGGAGATCGACGATTTCCTAAATCGTCGAACTGAGTTCAGCGTTTCTCAGATAGTATGAACTATCACTTCCGGTCAACGATCGTCGAACGGCGCTCGACGATTTTTTTCTCTGAACGATCGTCGAACAGAGCTCGACACTCTCCAATATCATCGAACGGAGATCGACTATGTTGAAGACTCTTCAGATTCCTTTAGAAGACTCGATCGTCGAACTGAGTTCAACGATCTTTCCAATTCTGCGTCGAACCTTAATATAAAATTCATTTTTTCACCGTCGTTCTCTCTTGCGTTGTCGATTTCTCTGCAAGAATTTTCTTTCCCTCCAAACAGTTCTACACTTGGTCGTTTTGTTTGTTGAATTTTTGCAGGTACCCATGGCTGTGTCAGTTGCTGTTCTTGCTGCTATGAAGTTTGATGCTGGTTTTGACATCGACATGGAATCATTCAACACAACTGACCAGGTTTTTCAAGATATTTTGGGATTGTTCAAAGACCAGAATCTGACAGCAATAATGACCACAAGGATAAAGCTGGCTTCTGATGAGATAAAGGAATGGGTTTATACTGCCCACAATCAAGATAACTCCACCATTGTTGGGTCTATATCTGGAACTCAGGTACCCTTAACCCCAACAATTCTATCAGAAGTTTTTGAGTTGAGGAAATGGTGAAGATTCTGCTGACTTATCTGGAGAAGAGTATTCTGAACTGCTTGCCAGAATGGGTCATTCAGAGGGAAACCCTAGCAAGCTCTTCAAAAGGAACCTTTCTGTAGAATATAGATTTATGGCAGATGTTGTTGGGAAAGTGCTACTGGCTAAGCACTCTGCCCATGATACAATTTCAAGGTATCAGCTCTGCCTCATGGGAGCTCTTGTAGACAAGAAAAATCTGAATTGGGGAGAAGTTTTCTTTGACCTCATCAAGAAGAAAATCAACAAAAGCTTTTGTAAACTTTGGAAGGATCATTGGGGTGTTTCTGCAGCACAGTGCCCTTTCTTGCTGGTCTCCTCTGGAATTCATATAAATGCCTCCAAGAGACTGTCTTGTGCCCTCTTTGGAAAGTAGGACAGACAAATCAGCAAGCCCAGCAGGCCCTCCTCCAGTACTCCTTCAGGCACAAGGACTCTAAGAGTCACTCCTCCACAGGTCTCTGCCCCTGCAGATGACCTGCCTGCTGTTGTTGCCTCTCCTCCTCCTCCAATTCCATCCCTTCCCATACCTTCTACCATTCCAGCTCCATCCACCATCATCATATCCAGCCCCTCTCCAACATCCACACCATCTCCAGTACCTATTCTACCACCACCAGAAGAAAAATTCCATCCACTATTCTCCTACCCTCCACCAGATGTCACCTCATCACCCTCTCATCCATCCTTCACCCTAATTGATGATTCCTTTATGGATGATTCCCCATCTTCTCCTCCTGAGTTACCCTCTTCCTCCACCTCCTTTCAAGACCTTCTACACCAAATCATTGACCAACCAACATTCACCCCATCTATCTCCATTCCCCTGTCCTCCATATCCACCTTTCCAACACCTCAGCCATCCCTTCCACGATTCACTAGCTCTCCACTACCCTCACCATCAGCTGCTCATATATCTTCTACCTCTGCTCTAGCCCTTGAGTAAGTAGACCTCCCAGCCCTTGCTGACAGGCTGTATGAGTTCCTTTCCCCCAGGCTCTCTCTGCTGTTGGAGACCTCCTTGGCTCCACTACACCTGTCAGTAGCAGCTCTCTCTGCCAGGCTCTCTTCCCTCTTCCCTCAGGCAGCTCCTACAGCAGTGTGCCTTGATCCAGACTTGTCTGAATCTAGGCAGGGGGAGATGTCATATGAAGTGAGTCTTCATGCTGCAGCTGTTGCTGCTGCTGCTTCTGTGACTGCTTCTGTGAGCCTGTCTGCTGCTGCTGCTGTCTTTGCAGCCTCTTCAGCTCCTCCTCTTGCTGCTGTTGCTGTGCCTCAATCACAAAGTCCTCCTGCTGCAATCCTTGCAATAGACCTCAGGTCTTTGCTTTCAACTTTTGATTCTGCATACTTCAGCTGTCTGCCAGAGGTCAATGTTGTCCAGCCTCCAGAGGATCTATCCAAGGCCCTTGTGCCATTTTCTTGCTGTGACCCAAGCATTATAACCTCCTTTGTCAACTCAGTGTATGCTGCTGCTTCTTCTGAAGAAAGCATTGTTGTTGCTTCTGATATTGTTGATACTGCTGCTGAGAATGTTGATACTGCTGCTGAAGTGTCTATTATTGCTGTTGAGCCTATTTCCAAGGATATCCGTATGTCAGAGGCATCTGAATTTGAGCCTTCTGTAGTTTCTGATGATATTCCTTCTGTTTCTGTTGCTGTTAGTGAGACTGTTGTTGCTGCTGCCTCTCCAGAGCCCATAGTTGCTGCTGCTGTTGTTACTGCTTATACTACATCTGCTGCTGTCATTTTTGCTATTACTACTTCAACACCTACTGCTACAACCTCTGCCTCATCTGCTTCTGTACAGCTCAAGAAGGACTTGATGAAGAAAATTGATGCTCTTTATGATGACCAGAGTTCTGAAAGTGATGAATTTAGAACATACTCTGATGACTCTTCTGCTACCATTGCTAGGAAAAGAAAGGCAAGGAGCAAAGCTATGAAGAGGGTACCTCCTGCCAAAGTTAAGGATAACAATGATATCCCATATTACATTCTACATGACTGCCCTATTACTGAGCACTGGATGCAGTACTCCAAGAATCAGCTGAAGGCAATGAAAAAGAAGAGAAAATATGAGAAGGGTTCATCCCAATTCCAGCACTCTCATCCTCCTCCACCACCTCCTCCTGATGCAGGTGCAGGTGGAAGCTCTGCAGCTCAACCCCCAGCCAGAAGTCAGGCCCCCTATCAGCCTCATGCCAGATCTTACAATAGGGGAAGCCAATCCAGGGGATCTCAATCCAGGAGAGGAGGATACAGAGGAAATCAAAAAGATCTCCAAGTCTATTCCAAAGGGTACTCCAGGCAACACCCATATTCCAGGGAAAGACAAATTTCATCTGATACAACATCTGGTCCTTTCCCTTATAATCTGAAAGAAACTGTGTCTGCCAGGCCTTCTCAAGACAATCCCTCTAACAGATATGAGCCACCTGTACCTTTTGAGGATCCTGAGAATAATCCAGCTGCTTGGACTGCCAGATTAAAAGAACTAGCTGCACTGGATCAGATTAAAAAGGCTAGAGAGCAAGGAAAAGATTCTTCCAACATTTCAACAATGTCTGAACAGAGACAGAAAGAGATAGAGAGATATTCATCAAGTAAATTCTTTGATTCTGACAGGTATATGGAATTACATCCTGAAGTTGTAGTTACCAGGCCTAAAAAGCAAACATATTTGGGTGCAGCAGATGATACCAGATCAAACAAAGAAGCCCTCAATCCTAACAGAGAGATTAAACTTGTTAAGGGCAAGGAAAAGAAATTATATTGTAAGGTGACATTCTCTAATTTCTGATTATCTGGATGCTATATATCTCTGTGGTTCTGCATTGTCTAGCTTATTGTTTTTCTGTTTTACTAATTGTATGTTGTTATTAAGCTTTTTCCAAAGTTTGTAAATAGTAATCCTAACCCAAATAGGGGGAGATTGTTGGAACACCCCATTACTAATTTGGGTCAGGATCACTATGTCTCTAGGAAACCTTTGCTTGACCTCCTGTATAGCTCAATAGGTCAATTAGAATTGAGTCTAAGGGTTAGAAGTCTAGGTTTGGAAGCTGCCCTGAAGAACCAGAATTTTCTGTTTGGAGACTAAGTCATATCGTCGAGCTCAGCACGACGATTCGTCGAACTCCGATCGACGATCGTCTAGCTCAACTTCGACAGATCGTCGAACTCCATTCGACGATCGCTGAGCTCAACTTCATTATATCGTCGAACTCCGTTCGACGATCGGTGAGCTCAGGTCGACGATTTTGACTCTGTTTTGGATCTTTATCTCTGAGCTCAGTTCGACGATCTTTGAGCTCAGATCGACGATATTTTGCTGTTGTATATTTCCAGATCGCTGAGCTCAGCTCGACGATAGCAGAGCTCAGTTCGACGATTTCAGATAACTTTCAGGATGTTTCTAGATTCAATTTCAAATCAGTTAATGAGTTATTCTGCAATTAATTCAGAGATTTCCTAGCCGTTTTCATTCATTTCTGGACCAAGTTTCAAGGGACTTTTCAAGGAATATTTCTGTGGACTTTCCTCCAGAAGGGATTTTGCAATTAAGGATGCAATTAATGCAGGCTAACGGCTATACTTGACAGAGAATGTTATTCTATTCAGTACCAAAGAATAAAAGATAGAATTTTTTGAGTCTCAAAATATACATAGAGAGAGACACACAGATTACAGAGACATTCAAAAATATTCTGTCTCAAGGAATTCTAAAGAACACTCATCCAAAGAGATCAATCTTTTCAGAAATCTTCAGATCTCTTTAGTTTCAAAGTGTTCAAGGCCAACATATTTCAAGACTCCAGACATCCAACATTTCAGTCATTGCTGAAATCATCTATTGCTGGAGTTCAATATTTGAAGGCCTATCACCCTCAACAAAGCTTTTCTTCCTGAAGATCTCAAGGATTCAAGGCCTATCACCCTCACCAACAATCCACATAGTCTTCTCAGTTGTTTGAGAAAGAGAAGACTTCCATCACTCTCTCACCCCCTCTCTGTAAAGGGTTTCTCAAACTCCCTTCAAAAGTTTGAGCTTGGTTTTTGAGCACCTTGTCAAAAGCTCATTGGTGGCAAGACACCTGATCAAAAAATCTGCTTTGGTTTTTGAGCACCTTATCAAAAGCACATTGGTGCCCAGGACACCTGATCAACTCATCCTGCAGTGGATTCCTACCTAGGGTGATAGAAGAGTGGATGTACCCAAGTTTAGGGGAACCACTATATTTCCTTGTGTCTTCTGGTTTTGCTTGTGTTTATGTTTGTTTCTGGCCTTGATTACTCTGTGATTAGCTTTTGTTTAACTGAGTTCTGTGATTAGTTTTTTAACTGCTTCCCTGCTCACTCTTATTACAACAATTGTTGTAAAAAGTTTCAAAGCACCATATACTCTATTCACCCCCCTCTAGAGTATATCAGATCTAGCTGCACTTTCAGATAGGTTTTGGTTTGAGATCTTCATCGGCACCCCGATCTCGGCTCGGCCCCAGGTAGACCCGCTGCGCAGGCTCCCATCTAGCTGGCAGGTCCGAAGGCTCGCCTGTGGGGGATAGGTTTTGGTTTGAGATCTTCATCGGCACCCCGAGCTCGGCTCGGCCCCAGGTAGACCCGCTGCGCAGGCTCCCATCTAGCTGGCACGTCCGAAGGCTCGCCTGTGTGGGATAGGTTTTGAGTTGAGATCTTCATCGGCACCCCGAGCTCGGCTCGGCCCCAGGTAGACCCGCTGCGCAGTCTCCCATATAGCTGGCAGGTTCGAAGGCTCGCCTGTGGGGGATAGGTTTTGGTTTGAGATCTTCATCGGCACCCCGAGCTCGGCTCGGCCCCAGGTAGACCCACTGCGCAGGCTCCCATCTAGCTGGCAGGTCCGAAGGCTAGCCTGTGGGGGATAGGTTTTGGCTTTAGATCTTCATCGGCACCCCGAGCTCGGCTCGGCCCCGGGTAGACCCGCTGCGCAGGCTCCCATCTAGCTGGCAGGTCCGAAGGCTCGCCTGTGGGGGATAGGTTTTGAGTTGAGATCTTCATCGGCACCCCGAGCTCGGCTCGGCCCCAGGTATACCCGCTGCGCAGGCTCCCATCTAGCTGGCAGGTCCGAAGGCTCGCCTGTGGGGGATAGGGTTGGGTCAAGCAATCTCCATCAGCATCAAACTGACTGGATGGAAAATTCACTTTGGCGGAATATGGTGAAAAGTCCCCTTAAGCGACATTACACCTTAGTATCTCAACTTAGTACTAAGGTACAAAAATAAACTAAGGGAAAAAGGGTGTGGAGTAGGGCAAGTGGCAGCACTCGCAGCGGATGGCTTTTGAGGATCGTCTCGCCGGTAGCGAAAGGGCACTCGCGAGGCAAGCCATTGCATCAACTCGCGGCCGTTAAGCGCGTTAAGAAGCCGTCTCGCGTAGAACATAAAGGCAAATATAGAAAGGTTATGCAGCGAGACAAAGCGGTAGCACCGTCCCGCAGGCAAAACAAAAACCAGGGATTAACTTCACAAAATAGAAAACAAAAATAGAGACAACAAAAATGAGCACTCACTCGTCACTTGGCAGATGCCACAAAAATATGGTTTTTAGTTTTTACAACATCAAAAGGATGAGGAGAGAGTGATTCTAAATCTTGGAGACGGCGCATCAGTCCTCCTCGCCGGATGAAGAATCATCGCTCTCCTCGCTATAGAGCTCGGGGACCAAGTCGCGCGCGGTCACTGTCTCAGATTCGTCCTTCACAACCCCCAGGTCTTTCATCATTTGCAGCACCAGCTCAGCCCAACGGACACCAGCGTCTCGGCACCGCTCCTCAACTTCCTCGTAAGAGTAGTGTGGCGGAGGTGTCCGGAAGGGCTCGCGGCGAGATGACGACACAGCATCAGCCTGAAGGCACGCATTCTCAGCTGTCAGTACTCAGACCTCCTCCTCCAAAGCTGCCACGCGCGAGCGCAGTTGTTCCGCCGTCTCGGCATCCTGCGGGACAACCTAGCAATTAGCCAAGAATGATGGGAAAAGAAAAAGACCCAAGGAAAAGTTAATGGCTTACCACGCTGCCTTGGGCCTTCGCGAGGAGGGATTCGGCATCTGATAACCTTCTCACTAGACCAATGGATTTCTCCCGCTCCGCCTCCAGATTTTCCTCGCTGGCCTTCCACTTTGAATTAATATAAATGAGGTGGCAAGAGGAACGGTGTGAGAACTCCAAGGCCCGCATTTGGTGATGGCAAGTTTTCAGCACGAGGTCCTTGGTGGACTCACTCTCAGGCGGAACGGCGTCAAGACCGCCATAGAGGCCGTACCCTATGGCGAAGGCGTGGCTGGTAGGGACCTCTTGCTCCTTCCAAGATGGAAGGAGGGTGGAGATGGACACGCGGTTGGCGTCCCGCCCCCACAACAGAACCGGGTCGCCAACGGCATCATGAACCACGGGACCCAGATTGTAATTCATGTGAGAGGCGGGGGAGGGATGGCCAGAGGAGTCGCCCTCACGAGTGGAGGTGGCAGCCACTGGTTTAGAAGCAGCCGCTCGCGGGTTGGAAGCCGCGGCGGGCAGGTTGGAGGCAGCAGCAGGTTGATTAGAGAGTACCGTCTCGCGGATAGGCGAGACGGCCTGGTGATTAGGCGAGAGGTGCGGCGGAGTTTCCCCTATAGAGATAGGGCTCCCTTGGGGAGCTTTCCTCCTTTCCTTGGAAATAACTACAGCCTTCTTCATCTTCTTTTTGGGAGGGCTGGAGCGAGGGGGGACCGTGTCATCTCCGAGACGCTTCGGCGAGATGACAGCCAGGGACTCTCTCGCCGCCTCTGCCGCTGCATTGGCGAGATCAAGACCCTTGGCGGGGTGAATATTGCTCTTGTAAGGAGGGGACGCTGGAATAATTCGCTCACCTAAAAACGAGCAGGGGTTAGGAAGAGGCGAGACGACAAATAGCGAGAAGAGAGGAAAGAAAGGATAAGAATACCTTCGCCAGGGAGCACTGGAAGAAGCGAGTCAAGACCTCGCCGCAAGAAGTTGACCTCGAAATTCTTGCCAACTAAGTACTCGCACAGCAGCTTCTCTGGACCGCTTACTTGGGGGGTGGCGTAAAAGCTCTCTGGCGGAGAGACCGGCGCTAGAGGGATGCCGCCGAAGTCAGCACGGTCTCCCGGGATGAAGACGAATCGGGTGAGCCAGTGATGGTTCTTGTTAGGCATCTCGCATACCTTGAGCCCCTGCCCAGTAAAATACGAGACGCCATCTGCGTTGGCGTGGTAGATGAAAAGCTTGCGGAAGGCCGTCAAGCTGAACTCGATGCGCTCCCGGCGCATATAGCAGGCGAACGCGATCAACACCGAGATGGCATTAGGGTTGAACTGTGCCGGGACGACACCAAAGTATTTGAAGGTCTACTTCACCTCAGGCCAAAGGGGCAGCCGCAACCCCGCCTCGAAATGCGAGACAGGGAAGGCGAGTTCCCCCGGGTAATATGTGTTGATGCACTCGCCAACCTTGGGGGGACGCGACTCGACCCCTTCCCCCAGATACTCGCGGGCAAACTTACCATGATCTTCTCGAGGGAGCCGGCCGAGCGGGAAGTCATGGTCAGTAAACATCTTCCCGCAGCGGCTGCGCCCCTCACCCTCCTCCACCTTCTTCTTACCCGTCTTCTTTGGCGAAATGGTCTTCGGCGGGACGAAGGAAGAAATAGGCGAGATGTCTAAGAGAGGAAGGCGAGAAGGGGCCGGCGAGACGGAAAGGTCAGAAAGCAAAGAACTCGGGTAACAGCAGAAGCGGAAAAGTGCGGCATCTAATCCCGGACTAGGCATATTTATAACGGATACATAGCCAATGATTAAATGGGCAGGAAAATATGGGGGGAGGGGAAGAGTCGATGTCTTTTCTCTCTCCTAAACCTCGATCGGCGCGACCCATCACAATCAGGAAAAAATATATAAATATTTAGCACAAATTAAAAGGAGGATTAAAAAGGGAATGAAAAATTAAGCCATAAAAATATATGTCCAGAAATCGTCCCGCAGGGGACCAAGCTCTCTGCATACTTGGGCGAGACTACCATTATTACAACTTTTGCGAGAAGAAGAAAAAGAAGAATAGCGAGACGGACATTCTTCAGTACGGGTGCCATTCCCAGCGGCCACCGCGAGCTCCCCCGCGAGGAGGTCTACTCCGCGAGTGGAAGGAGCAGATGGATTCAAGACCACGGCGCGCGAGACGGAGCTGCATATCGGTCTCATTGATGATGGCCTCGGGGTCGGTGCCGTCGACATCAAGCTCGGCATTAGCTCCAGAAGATAGACGAGCGCACTCGCCCTCCAGTGACTCGATGCGCTTCTCAGCGACCTGCTTGTCCAGAGTCAAGTAGTGGATAAGGCGCGCGTGCTTCCGGAAGAGCTCAGCCGTCTTCCGCTTCATCTCCACTGGATTTGAAGGGTCACCCAGATAGTCTTCAATCCCATCTACAGGAGGAGGCGAGACGGAGAGTCGCTTTGGCTGCTCCCCAATAGGAGAGTTGGCCCGAGAATCTGCGCAAGGGGTGCAGAGGTAAGGTGGAAGAGGCACTCGCAGAAGGGAGTGAGAGTAGCGAAGGGGATTCAAAAGGGCGAGGGAAGGTCCCTTACCAGGATGGCGAGAGGTATCGGCGGCCGGGGAGGGGTCGTCCCTCCTCTCGCTGGGAGTAGTTGGGGGAGTAGAAGAGGGCTGCGAATCGAACTCCTCGCAGCGGGCAGCAGAACCATCTCGCGGACTCTTTGGGGGCTGCGGAACCACAAGAGCCCCCTGAAAAAGCATTATCCAACAAAAGAGAGCACCCGGTCACGGAGATAACAGTGGTAAAATCATGTACCCACCTCTTTTTCCGTGGAGGGCGCATGGGAAGTGGGGATGGTTTCAAAAGCGACGCGAGACAAATCTCCTGCGGCAGGTGATGGGCCCCCAGCCTTCGTCTTTTTCAGGCGAGACGACGGGGCGAGAGGGCGAACCAGAGAAGAGGTAAAAGAAGCCACGTTGGCCTTATGTTGCTCTCGCACCATAGCGAGACGTTCGCGAAAGCTTTGACTGTGCGTCATTCCAAAAGACTCGAGAATAGGGAAGAAGAAGAATATGCAGAGCGGGGCGCCAGGTGTGCGGGGCAGGAGTCATATATTTATAGGCCCCGGTGGGGGCCTCAGAAGATTCCTCATAAATACGTTTTTTAATGCGCCTTAAATAACGAGCCTCAGTTGAACATTCTTTTTGAGCTTAGAGTAATCTCAAAAAGAGCGGGGATTGTGTACAACCTCGGGCTCGTAAAGAGCCCTCAAGAAGCAAACATGTCGAGATGGGCAAATGTGACCAGGGGGCCCACTCGCAAGACGGCGAGATGATGGACTCTCCAATGGGCGAGATACCCCATCCAACGGCGAGAGGGCCTCCAGAGGCGAGAGGGCCTCCATAGGCGAGAGAGTCTCCAGCAGCAAGGCGATCTCGCAATAAAGGGCGAGAGGCGCCGGCGAGACGGGCAGTGGGGTCCCTCTCGCCGGCAGGTACCTTTCCACTCGCCAGGGCGAGAAGAGGCCTTTTTTATATTATATATTATATTTCCCTGTCAAACAGAGATTTTTACTCTTCTACCTCGGGTATTTTTACCCTTTTACCCTTAGTGGACTGCATATAGCTCCTCAGAACAGCGGAGTTTGGATGTTGGCAGACCCAGCCAAGGGTACCCCGGTAATTTCAGACCGGTGCAGTTTTGTTATTGGCAGTTCAGATTCTGAAATCTATAAATAAGCCCATAGGGGTTCTTCAGAAGGGACTTCTTTTCCAACTCCAAGTAGAGGATTCATTGGCATAGTCTTCTGAGGAACTCCAAGCCCAGCTTTTGGCTTTGGAGGGGAAGCTCTCTGTGACCTTCCGGGTAAGCGGTGGGACCTCCCTGCTGCGGCTTTGGGCCAGTTTTTCCTTAGTCCTTCACGACCAGTCGGAGGTCGGAGCTTAGGCCAAGTAGGTGCCGGCTACGCCCCTATATTGTGAACGCTTGTCGGAGTCAAATTTTGGCTTCAACATTAGACATCGAGGAGGACACCGAGGTACCAATAATACTCGGTCGCCCTTTTCTCGCCACCTCCCGTGCACTAATAGATGTTAGTAATGGTAGTCTTCTCCTCCGAGTAGGCGATGATCAGGTTACTTTCTCTATTAATCCCTCGATGGAAAATTTGTCATCGAGCGATGATTTCTGCTATTCTTTAGATACCTTTTTTGGAGATCGTTCTTCTCCCATTTTCGAGTCCGTATTTTAAAACGACGATATTTATGCGCTCGAAAATTTTAAATGTGATGAGGATACTTCTTTAGACTTGCCTTTCGAACCAATTGGTAAGAAAGACATAGGCATTAAAACCTCCCTAGAAGAACCGCCCATCCTAGACCTCAAACCCTTACCCGCATCGCTCAAATACGCTTTTTTGGGAAAAGGCGATACGCTTCCCGTTATCATTTCTTCGGACTTGAGTGATTCGGAGACTTCCGATTTATTGGAAGATTTATTTAAACATCGCCACGCAATTGCGTGGCAAATCTCTGACTTAAAGGGGATTAGCCCCTCCTTTTACACCCATAAGATTTTTCTTAACGATAATTGCCGCAAAACGATTCAGCCGCAGCGGAGTCTTAACCCAAACATGAAAGACGTCGTTAAAGCCGAAATTATTAAGTTATTAGATGCGGGGATTATCTACCCTATTTCGGACAGTGCATGGGTTAGTCCCGTGCATGTCGTGCCCAAGAAGGGCGGTCTTACCGTAGTGGCAAATGAGCATAACGAGCTCGTCCCAACTCGTACTGTTACGGGTTGGCGAGTGTGCATCGATTATAGGAAACTTAATGATGCCACCCGCAAGGACCACTTCCCTCTGCCATTTCTGGACCAGATTTTAGAGCGTTTATCCGGTCATCCGTATTATTGTTTTCTTGATGGTTTATCGGGGTTTTTCCAAATCCCCATTTCCCCCGATGATCAAGAGAAAACAACTTTTACTTGCCCATTTGGCACCTTCGCATATCGAAGAATGTCATTTGGACTCTGCAATGCACCGGCTACATTCCAAAGATGTATGCTAGCGATCTTTGGCGAGCTAGTAGAAGACATTATGGAAGTCTTTATGGATGACTTTTCTGTTTTCGGACGCTCATTTCTCAATTGCCTTCACAATTTAGATCGTGTCCTACAACGGTGCGAGGACACAAGCCTTGTATTAAATTGGGAAAAATGCAACTTTATGGTTCGAGGAGGTTTGGTCCTCGGTCATATGATTTCGTCTAAGGGGATAGAGGTGGATAAGGCCAAGATAGAAATCATAGAAAAACTTCCACAACCAACAAACGTAAAATCTATTAGGAGTTTCTGAGGGCATGCGGGCTTTTATCGACCCTTCATTCAAGATTTTTCAAAAATAACAAAGCCGCTTACTCACCTCTTGGAAAAGGAATCACGTTTCATCTTTAGTAGCGAATGCGAGTCCGCCTTTAATTTAATCAAACAAAAACTTATCACTTCACAAATTTTAGTGGCCCCTAATTGGTCCCTTCCGTTCGAAATTATGTGCGACGCTAGTGATATTGCCTTAGGTGCCGTTCTTGGCCAACGCGTAGAAAAACATTTTCATCCTATTTATTATGCTAGCAAGACGCTCACTTCCGCACAAGTATATTACACGACAACGGAAAAGGAACTCTTAGCCGTCGTTTTCGCTTTTGATAAGTTTCGCTCGTATATAACGCTATCTAAAGTTATCGTTTTTACCGATCACTACGCGCTTAAATATTTATTAGCTAAAAATGATGTGAAGCCCCGCCTTCTTCGATGGATTCTCCTCCTACAAGAGTTTGATTTGGAGATCCGAGATAAGCGGGGAGCGGAAAATCTAGCGGCAGACCACCTCTCCCGTTTAGAAAATCCGGGTGCGGAAGCGCTCGTCGAATCTGAAATAAATGACAGATTCCCCGAGGAACGCCTCCTTGCCATTAATAAATCTTCGTCATCTTCGCCTTGGTTCGCAGACTTTGCAAATTTCTTAGTAGCGCGGGTGCTTCCAAAAGAGTTTTCAAGTCATCAAAAGAAGAAATTCTTTTTTGACTTGAAAAATTTCTTTTGGGAGGACCCATTTCTTTTTCGTATCTGCGCGGACCAAGCGTTCTGAAGATGCGTTGCGGGTGTGGAGTGCTTGCAAATTCTTAAGCACTGCCACGAGGGTCCAGCCGGTGGGCATTATCAAGCCAACCGGACCGCTCGGAAGGCGCTAGAGGCGGGCTACTTTTGGCCCACTCTCTTCAAAGACGCGCATAATTTTGTGTGCACGTGCGATAGCTGTCAGTGGTCGGGTAACATCTCTCGTCGCGACGAGATGCCCCAAAATATGTTTTTAGAGTGCGAAGTCTTCGATTTGTGGGGCATAGATTTTGTTGGCCCCCTACCTCCATCTTTCAAAAATATGTATATTTTAGTGGCGGTCGACTACGTATCGAGGTGGGCGGAAGCGCAAGCTCTCCCCACCAAAGATGCGCGAGTCGTGGTTACATTTCTTAAAAAATTATTTTCTCGCTTCGGCACGCCTCGCGCAATTGTTAGTGATAGGGGAACACATTTCTGTAACGCTCTTATGGCTAAGACGTTAGCTAAATATGGAGTCACGCACAAGCTTGCCACCCCCTACCACCCGCAAACAAGTGGCCAAGTTGAGGTTGTAAATCGAGAGATTAATAGAATTTTTAAAAAACCGTTTCACTAAATAGGAAAGATTGGTCCGTTAAACTCGACGATGCGTTGTGGGCGTATCGGACGGCATACAAAACCGCAATTGGTTGTACGCCGTTCCGATTAGTCTACGACAAAGCGTGCTATTTACCCGTAGAATTAGAGCATCACGCTCTTTGTGCTTTAAAACTCTTAAACCTCGACTCCAACTTAGCCGCTCAGAATAGAAAACTGCAACTAAACGAGCTCGATGAATGGCGTGCGAACGCTTACGAGAGCAATAAATTCTATAAGTAGCGCTCTAAGTTATATCACGATCGAAAAATCTAGTCCCAAAAATTATTTTCTCCGGGCGATCTTGTCCTTCTTTACAATTCACGTCTTAGACTTTTTCCGGGTAAACTAAAATCTAGACGGTCCGGTCCCTTCCTAGTTGAAATTTTTTTTCCATATGGGACTGTACTCGTCTCCCACCCGGAAAAAGGTTCGTTTAAGGTAAACGGTCATCGGTTAAAGTCTTATATAGCAGGCGACCCAGTGATCGGTTTTAGCGAAACCATAACTTTCCTCCACATTATAAACCCGCCAAAATAGTCAAGCTACACGACTATAAACAAAGCGCTCCTAGGAGGCACCCCTCGCTTATCTTTTTCGCTCTTTCCTTATTATCTTTGCTGCTTTTTCTAATAAATGCAGAGTTTCTGATCGGCCTCCCCCTACGCGTTTCAGGGAAGCTTCTACCCCCTTCTCTTTATTTTCTTTGTATATATTGTCTTCCCTCTTGTTCCGCATACTTACGTTACAACATTGGGGACAATGTTGGACTTAAGTATGGGGGTATTTTCGTGATTTACTTTCTGCACTTCAATTTTTCTACATTTCTAAATTACAAAAAAATACATATAACAACAAGACAAAAACAAAAAAAATAAAAAAAACATCTTAAAATGAAAAAAAAAAATTAAAATGAAAAATCCAAAAAAAAATTTCTCTTTCTTTCTTTTTTCCAAAAACTCAAAAAATTAAAAAAAAAACAAAACAAAAAAATATATTTAGTTTCACTTTGTAAATATTTTTTGTACATACTCTTTTCTCTCTCCCCCTTCCTCATTCTTGTAAAAACCTCTCTTTTTCTCCCATATTTTTGTACATAGAATGAAAATTCTCTTAAAAAATACAAAAAAAAAGATAATAGTTCAAAAAAAAATTAAGTAAAACAGAACAAAAATACAAAAAAAAAGATAATAAATGAAAAACAAAAAAATGATGATAAAAACTATAAAAATCAAAAAAATGTTTTGAAACAAATAAATCAAATATTCCATCCTTAACTTTTCTGCTATCCAAAAATTCAGTTTTGAGTTTATTTATATGTGAATTTGATTAATTCTTTGTTCACTACCCGTTTGTTAATTATTGATTGAAAAATTTAAATAGCCGGGGTTAAGTTTTAAAGAATTCATTATACTTTGTTAAAAATAGCGAACTCGTTTTAGACACTACTTCTAATTTTTCATTGATAGGAGCACGTGTATTATGTTAGGAAATAACGACTATAGAATTCAATTATACTTACTTTTAGCTTTCTGAAAAATTGGAACGTACAAATTATTAAGGTTGCTCTCAAAAATTTTTAGGATTAAAAATCTAGTTTTCCTTTCTCCCCTAACCTTATCATGACCTACTTGGCATGATAAAATTTTTTATCCTTAAAAGATCCTATGTCAATGGGAATAAGATTTCGTTCCGTAAATATAGGCACCCAATAATCTAAAAAGATTATATATGGAGTAAGAGGATAAAATTCATTACTCCAACAAATATACATTGGGTTAATTTTATTCTTATGAAGTTGAAAAAAAAAATCATATTAGGAAAATAAGATTTCGTTTTCCTAATAATCCAAAAGAAAAAAAATGGAGGTTCGAGAAAAAATTACCTCACCTCAAAAATCAAAACCCTCTTCATAAACCCACTACCCCCTTAGTCAATTACACGATTCTAGAATTAATTCAAAAATCTTTTTGAGAGCATAATTAGTAAATTGTATTATTTCCAGTAGCACTCGTATAAGCTAGAGTTCATATAATTCCAAACTATTTTCCTTAATCTAACCATTACAAATGTTTCCTTCTATTTGATTACATCAAGAAGTCTTTTGGCCAAAACTTTTGCGCTATTTAAATCATCTACATAATTTTAGGACTTAACTCTTACACCCCGTATATTTATTTCGATCTCTCTTATAATTGATTAAGCGGTAGCTAAACTTAGAGTTTTTTTCTATTCCTTATAGATTCACCTCAAACATTTGCTCTGGAATAGCAAAAGCATAAGTATGGGGGTATTTGATGAATTGTAAATATACGTATTTTTGTGCACATTAATTTAGTCGTTTTCATTTATTTTCGTCGTTTTTACTTATTTTTGTTCAATAAAATGCTCTTATTCTTGTAAATTTACTACTAACTTGTTTTATTTTATTTTTCAGAAAAATTCCAAAATCTGCCAAAATTGGGCATTACACGCCCGTGTCATTTGGATCACGCCCGTGACCGGGGCATGACTGTTCAAAATCCCGAGAAATTGCAAATTTCTGAAGTAAAAAGCTTGACACGCCTGGTGTCACGCCCGTGTCACCCGACACGGGGCGTGACCCAAGCCCGTGTCCACTCCACTCGACGAATTCAGTTCAATGATCGTCGAACAAGCGACACGCCCAGAGTCACACCCGTAACCTAGGGCGTGACTCAATCTCAGCTCGACGATTTCAACTCGACACTTTCCGCTCGACGATTGTCGAGTGTCGACACCAACCGACACGCCCAGAGTCACGCCCGTGACATGGGGCGTGACTTCACCAACTGGCCCGACAAGATGCTACCGAAGACTTTTGACGCAACCCGCGCCCGGTTCTACCTCCCCGACACGCCCAGCCTTACGCCCGTGACCTGGGGCGTGACATCCTCGAACTCAGCCCGAATTCAACTTTCCTGTCGAATCGTCGGCCGCCATCATGAATAGTAGTGACACGCCCCCCCCCCCCCCCCCCCCCCCCCCGACACGCCCGTGTCAGAGGGCGTGTACTTAGAATTTTTTGCCTATAAATTGCACATTTCTGTAAGGTCCAAGGGTTCACATTTTGAGCCACTTTTTATCTGTTTTGTGGGCTGCATCCGTGGATTCCCTTGCTATGTAAGGAGATTTCTCCCCCCTTTTTTTCATGTTTGTTTTTTGCTGTAGCTTTAGCTTTGTAATAGCTTGTAATAGTTTCCTTTAATCAATAAAAATGTTAGTTTTTTTCTTCTTATTTGGCTTTGGAATGAACTCATGTGCCCACTTTTCTTCTAATTTTATCCTTTGTGTCACCTTTTTTTTTCTCTTTATGAAAAGTGTGTGTGTGTGTGTGTATGAGTGTAACATGTTTAATAGTCATGCTTTTAACTTGTCTTCATGATAGGTTTTGTATTAGATTTCATTTCCGAGTTAGGTATGATAAGTTTTCCTCTCTTTTACCATGTCCTTTTCTTAAGAGACTTATGTTTTCATTCTTATGTATTTATAAAAGAGATTTGAAAAGTGATTTTGTTCTTTTTTTTACTTAGTTTTTCTTTTAGGATTGTAAAACCTTTTTTGTTCTTTTCATTTTCTCTTCACTTTTTTATCACTTTTATGAATTCTTATGAATGAAAAAGTTAGAGTTTTAATTTTTGAGCACCTTTGATTTTGACTTTATTTTGGAACACTTTTTGCTCATTCTCTTTTTATTCGTTCTTTTTATGTTTTTTGGGTAAGCTTTAGGAGTAGAAATCTTGTTATTTTAATTTATAAACAACTTTGATTTTTCTTCGTTATTAGTGTGTGTGAGTGTATGAGCATAAATTTCCTTTTGTTCTTCTTAATTTTCATGATGTGTGTGTGAGTGTATGAGTATAACTTTTTATTACTTTCTTCATTTATGAAGAGTGTGTGATTGTAGGTGTTAAATTTTAATGCTTTCTTTTAATGTTTTGTTCAAATTATGTAGAGTGTGTGAGTGTAGGTGTTAGTTTTATTGCTTTCTTTCAATTCTTATAGAGTGTGTGTGTTTGTGTGCATTTATTTCCGCCTACTCGTTAAGAGTCAAATGGTGCATCGTTTTCATTTCCCGCCTACTTGTTTGAGTAGGACTTGTAATTTTCTTTTTTTTATTTTTCCGCCTACTCACTTGAGTTAAATGGACGAATTTTATTTCCCGCCTACTCATTTGAGTAGGACTTGTAATCGCATTTATTTTCTCCTACTCATTTGAGTAGGACTCGCTTACATTTTAGTCCTACTCGTTTGAGTAGGACTTGCAATTTTAAGCTTTTATTTCCCGCCCCCACTCGTTTGAGTGGGACTCGCAATTTCAATTATGCAAATTTCTTTTATGTGTAACTTAGTTTTTGTTTAATTTATAATTTGGAGTGTGCGTGAGTTCTTGTTTTAGCTAACTTTTTAGCTTTCTAAATATTTTTTTTATGTCCTCTTGTTATAATCATTTAGCGTTTAATTTCGAACTCGCGGCTCATTAAATTATAAAGCCGTCCCCATACCGATGTGTGGCTAATCGCTATTAGCCTCGGCATCGAAGAGCATTGGGATATTTAAAATGATTTGTAATAATTGAAGCTCTTTATTTTCATTTTAATTTAAGGACTTAAGGTTTACCCCGGGTTAACGACGCGTAGGACCACATATCGATGTGTGGGCCCTATTTCCATAGTCCATATGCTAGCTAGCCGAGAGGCCGTATATATGGACCAATCACCCCTGGGTAAATAGAGTTGCGTGCATACCCTCGAGAGAGGACAAGCGTAATTCTACCGTATTGGGTTCCCCACCCAATAGTTGGGTTCTTAGCGTAAAGCGGGCGTTAAAAGGAATCCTTCGTCGGACTAGCGTTTGGTCGAATAGTCTTAACGTTCAGGTGAGCGATATCCCTATAGCTAGGTGAGCTCACATTTGTGGAACCTCCACGGCCAAGTTGCCTTTTATTAATTTGAAAACTAAGTCCTATAATTATTAAAAATTGTTTTAGTCTAAATCCGATTCGATGCCGAGCGTTAACCCTTCATCGAATATTTTCTAAAACGTTTTTTCGCTCCTTTACTTTTTCTGTCTTTACTTAATTAAAAAATCCACCTTACTTTTAGTAAAATAATAGTCCTCCCGGAGGAGTAAGAATAGTCAACACGACCCCGAGAACAATACGACCTCGGTATTCCCCCGAATATCGAGTACTACTTGCGATAGGTGCACTTGCCTCCTGTAGCACGCCCGCGGCGATCGACTCACCAAACCAACCACAGTAAGAGTTTGTTCGCGGGCGCATCAATTTATTTGAACTATTTTCTCCTCCTGGTCTATAATAATATAGAATATTTTTTAGATTTCAATGCTCGATATTTGAATATTCTATCCTTTAGGTTCAGTTCGGCAAGTGATGGGACAGGTCTCAAAAGTCAGCCAGCTGAGTCAGGCGAGATGGACTGATCGGTCAGCTCGGCCTTAGACTTCGTTTTCTATAAATAGGCCCCCATCACCAAACCCGGTTCACCGCCTTTATTGCTTTCATAACCCCTCTCCTCGCTTTCTCTATTACTCATATTCACGCCTTAACCCTCCTGCGAGCATGGGCAAGACAAACCCCAATGTCGAAGGTCGCTCCAAATGCGCTCAGCACTTTGCCGAATACTGCTTCTTCGAGGGGAATGTAACCGAGGGGGGGTTCGTAGAGCTCCTTACCGACTACATGCCCCCTGGCTTTGAGGCGTGCCTTCCCAGAGAGGGTGAATCCATCAACACGTTTTACCCTAACGAGCTCGCCTTCTCCATCTCACATTTTGAGGAGGGTTTACACTTACCGCTCTGGCCGGAAGTCCGCCAGATCCTGAAGTACTATGGCATGGTGCCCGCGCAGCTCAACTCGAATGTCATCTCCATGATGGTCGCATTTGTGTGCTTCCTCCACAGGGAGCGAATAGAGTTCAACCTGACTATCTTCAGGAAACTCTTTACCTACAAGGCGACTCCATATGGCGTCGCCTACTTCAGGGGCTCCTTCATCAAAGTTCGCGAGATCGCGAACAGGCATCACAACTGGATGACTAAGATCATCTTCATCAAGGGCGATCTTGACAACGTCCCCTACTCTCCCTAGCAGAAGGGTGAGGAGGTGTACCGACCTCCCGCCGTGTCCGGCAACGACGCCGAGTGCCATAAATTATTCCTCCACAAAGACTTCAAGGTTGCCTTCCTCCGAAGGGGCCTCGACTCGCTCCCCCCCACAGTCTTTCCCGGTGAAGGTATTCCTCCCGCTTTTTCCTTTTACCCAGCTTGTCGGATTAATAAAAATTTTTAACCAAGTTTTTCATGCAGGGGAGCGACTGATTCCCGAGAACCCGCCCTTCGTGGACTCGGGACTATTCCCTGACCCCCTCACACACGAGAAGGTGGCTGTAGCTGCTTGCCGAGATGAGCCGGCATCATCCACGCCATCATATAGCAAAGAGCGACCTGATCCCGCGGTGTCCAGCTCGCCCTGCCATCAGCAGCCGCGAAAGAAGATGAAGATGGACGTGGTGTTCCCGAGGGCAAGGCAACAACAACAACAACAAAAACCAAAGTACACGAGCTCGACCGAAATAACCTCGGAGGGGTCGTCGGAGAGCCTATTGAAGGAGGTGTCAGAGAAAGGTGAGGGAGGTGGTGAGTACTCTTCTCCCCTTGCTACGAAGAAGGCGGCCCGCGAGCCGAGCGCGCCGAATAGTCACCCCCTCTTCGGTTTCAGGGGAAGGTGGAAAGAATCAGTCGGCGAGCCTATGGTTCATTGGGACGAGCTGGCCCACCGAGTCTCCATCTCCACCCTCCAGACTTCCTGGTCAGACCGCCAGCTCACCACCGGTCATGCCTACACGTTTGGCTTTGGCCTCTACGGGCGCGAGGATGATGAGGCCTTCAAGCGCATGACTCTGCGCTAGCTCGACCATGAGGAGCTGCACCACATGATGGTCTGCCGCGGCTTCAACCTCAGCCACCTCCTGCAGAAGGCAGAGTAGAACTTTGACGTCGCCCAGGACAAGGCTTCCGACCTGGCGAGGAAACTCGGCATCGCCGAGGACCTACTCGCCAAGGATGCCGACGGGTTGGTAAGTACGGGTTGTTCCTCTCTTTTCACTTAAGATTTTTCCGCCTTATATGTTATAAGTTTGTTTACCTTTTTCTTTTACAAGATGCCAAGGAAGCTGGTGAGTTGTGGGCTCGCACCACTAGGCTGGAAGAAGAGATCAACCAGCAGCGTGCCCACGCCGCCGAGCTGGAGGCTCCCGTTGTCGGGCTAGAGGAGGAGAACGAGGAGTTGAAGGAGAAGAACAAGGGCCTTCATGGCAAGATCCTCCGCCAGGCGGAAGCCTTCTTCCCATACAGGAGGTCGAGGATCTTCGGCGAGGCCGAGGTCATTGAACGGTTGGGGATAAACTCGATTGAATACGCCAAATGCACCTTGTATATTATGAAGGATGCGGGGGTGCTGGTGGAGGGCTACGAGGAGATCACTGCCTGGGACCTCATGCCGAGCATGTTCTCATCCACGCCGCCCAGCGAGAAGGAGTACAGCTTCGACCTGCTCTTCGGGAAAGGCTTCAAAGATGATCCATCCGGAGGAGTGGGCGAAGACTGCCAGTCTAGGGGGTGAGGTAAGAGCTGACCCGCACCCTTTTTACTCTTTTTTCTATGAAATTCTTTCCCCCTACTTTTTGTAACCTCGCCTAGGTGAGCTCCCTTTTGTAACAAAATTATAGTTAATGCAAAATTGATCTTTCTATCTTCTTTTTCTAGAACCTTCTTACTATGATGCGTTCGCCTGCGAGCTTTCCCTCTTGAGTGATCTCGCGATAATAGAGCTCACCACTGGAATGGATGTTAGGACTCGTACCTGTGAATAGACCTTGAGATCTCGTCCACCCAAGGCGATCTGGAGGTGGGCCACCCGCAGCGCCGGGCTCGCATCCTCCCAGTTTGTGCAGGCCTTTCTTGCTATTGTCAAACAAAACCATAAAAGTTCACATGTAAAACCTAAAGGGGGTGGAATGCACCGCCGGAGCTCGCCCTCTTCGCCGGGTGCCGAGGACTCAGCTCACCACCCTTCTGCCGAGCTGAGACCGCGAGCCCCGACTCGCTTGTGAAAACTTTCTCCACCCTATCCTTAGGGAAAAGTCAAATCCTTTCAAGTAACATGTGGAGATGGTAGGACTCTCTTGAGTGACATCCAGCCCTGCCAGCTAGGTGAGAGCCTGGCAGCGGGATCTTCTCGGGGTCTGGGTAGACACTCGAGTGACATCCAACACTGCCAGCTAGGTGAGATCCTGGCAGCTAGATCTGCTCGGGGTCTGGGTAGACTCTCTCGAGTGACATCTAACCTTGTCAGCTAGGTGAGGCTTGGCAGTAGAATCTGCTCGGGGTTTGGATAGACTCACTCGAGTGACATCTAGCCATGCCACCTAGGTGAGAGCCTAGCAGTGGGATCTACTCGGTGTCTGGGTAGACTCTCTAGAGTGACATGAAGCCCTATCAGCTAGGTGACAGCCTGACAGCGGGATCTGATCGGGGTCTGGGTAGACTCTCTAGAGTGATATTCAAGCCTGCCAGCTAGGTGAGAGCCTGACAGCGAGATCTACTCGGGGTCTGGGTAGACTCTCTCGAGTGATATCCAGCCCTGTCAGCTAGGTGAGAGCCTGACAGTAGGATATGCTCGGGGTCATGGTAGACTCTTGAGTGACATCCAGCCCTGCCAGCAAGGTGTGAGCCAGGTAGCAGGATCTGCTCGGGGTCTAGGTAGACTCTCTCGAGTGATATCCAGCCCTGCCAGCTAGGTGAGAGCCTGGAAGCGGGATCTTCTCGGGGTCTGGGTAGACTCCCTCGAGTGGCATCCAGCCCTACCAGCTAGGTGGGATCCTGACAGCGGGATCTGCTCGGGGTCTGGGTAGACTCTCTCGAGTGACATCCAGCCCTGCCAACAAGGTGAGAGTCTGGCAGCAGGATCTGCTCGGGGTCTGTGTAGACTCTCTCAAGTGACATCCAGCCCTATCAGCTTTGTGAGAGCCTGAAAGTGGGATCTGCTCGGGGTCTGGGTATACTCTCGAGTGACATTTAGCCCTGTCAGCTAGGTGAGAGCCTGGCAGCTGGATCTGCTCGGTTTCTGGGTAGACTCTCTCGAGTGACGTCCTGCCCTGACAGCTAGGTGAGAGCCTAGAAACAGGATCTGCTCGGGGTCTGGGTAGACTCTCTCGAGTGACATCCAGCCTTGCTATCTAGGTGAGAGCATTGCAGCGGGATCTGCTCGGGGTCTGGGTAGACTCTCTCAAGTGACATATAGCCTTGCCAGCTATGTAAGAGCTTGGAAGGGGGATCTGCTCAAGGTCTAGGTAGACTCTCTCAAGTTACATCGACCCTTGTCAGCTAGGTGAGAGCCTGACAGCGGGATCTTCTTGTGGTCTGGGTAGACTCTCGAGTGACATTCAACCCTGCCATCTAGGTGAGAGACTGACAGCGGGATCTACTTGGGGTCTGGGTAGACTCCCTCGAGTGACATCCAGCCCTATCAGCTAGGCGAGAGCCTGACAGCAGTATCTGCTCGGGGTCTGGGTACACTCTCTCGAGTGACATCCATCCCTGACAGCTAGGTGAGAGCCTGGCAGCGGGATCAGCTCGGGGTCTAGTAAGTGAACTCTTCACTTGCTCATGTGAATTACTGTAGGAGAAGATTTGAATAATAAGAGGCTTCAATAAAAAAAATGACACCACTTACATGGCTCATGGGTAAAAACACTTCAAGTCATCACTTCTCCAGGTGAGACTCAGAGTCTCACCAACCACACTACAGAGGTGATACCCTCCTGATTTCAACACTTGTTTTACAATGTATGGACCCTCCCATTTGGGTTTGATCTTCCCCACGACGACTGATCTTCCTACCGCATCCACCTTTTTAAGGACCAAGTCCCCTACCACAAACTGTTTGATCCTAACGTGCTTGTTGAAGTACTTCGTCATTCTTATTTTTACTTCTTCCTGTCGGTTGGCAGAGAGATCACGTAGCTCCTCCATCATATCAAGGAAGAGCTGTAGTTCTTCTTCGTTTTCAACCCACCAATCTTCCCTGCCTTCCTCCGCCTCAACCACCCGAGGCGTCCGGACCTCGAACTCTACTGGGAGTACTGCCTTGCATCCATGGGAGAGCTTGAAGGGGATCTCCCCTATGGCTGCATTGGGAGTGGTTCACAGAGCCCAGAGGACTGAGGGATGCTGCTCCACCCAGCTACCCTTCAAGTTTTCAACTTTTTTCTTCAAGAGGTTCACTATGATTTTATTTGCTTCCTCCACCTGCCTGTTGCACCTAGGGTGATGGACCAAGGCATATCTGAGATCAATCCCGAGATTCACGCAGAAGCTGATGAACTCGGCGCTAGCAAATTGAGGTCTATTGTCTGTGACAATGGCTTGCGGCAACCCATGCCGGCAGATGATCTCCCCTCGAACAAAATTCCTGATAACCTGGGAGGTCACCTTAGCCAGCGCTTCACCTCCAACCACTTAGAAACATAATCTATCATGACAAGTAGGAACCTCCTCTGCCCGCAAGCCTGGGGGAAAGGCCCTACCAAGTCCATTCCCCAGATGGAGAAGAGCCAGGGGGCGTAATACTCGTGAGGCGCTGGGCCCGTTGTAGTAGGAGGGGGGCAAACAACTGGTACTTGTGGCACGTCTTCATAAACTTCACCGCATCGTGGCCTAAGGTAGGGCAGAAATACCCTTGCTTGACAATCCTTCCTTCTATGGTCCGACTCCCAGAGTGACTCCCACACTCCCCGGAGTGGACCTCCTCCAAGATCGTCTGGACATCTCTCTTAGCCACGCATCGTGCCAACATCCCCGAGAGTGTCTTTCGGTATAGCTACCCATCGCGGATGAGATAGTATGCTGACTTGTACTTGAATTTCTTTTTATTCATCCCCTTCGTGTACTCCCCAGTGGAAAGGAAGGTTATGAATGGGTACATCCACAAGGGGTATTGATCCACCTCCATCAGCTCTCCCTCTTCAATGGAAGGGCAGAATAGGTTAGTGATGGTACCCCCCACCCGGGGACCATTCTTTGCCAGTTGGTCCACCTGCTTGTTCTCCTCTCTAGGCATGTGTCGGATGGTGAAGGTCAGGAACATGTAGATGACCCCCTTCACCTTTGATAAGTATAACTGGAGGGCAGGCTCCCTTTCCTCGAACTCCCCATTGATCTAGGAAGACACCATCATGGAATCGGTGAGGTCCTCCATGTCAAGCACCCCCACTCCCTGGCTAGGCGTAATCCTGCAATTACGGCCTCATATTCGTCCTGGTTGTTAGTGATGGTAAAGTGCACCACCAACATTTGTGTAAGACCCCCCTCCCGGATCCCAAAACACGGCACGAAGGGGGGTCTTATGCCCGGAATAGCCGCCCTGCGGTAGCATTAGCACACGGGCTAACCTGTACCCCATGATGCCTAATCCGCTGGCTACAACCAATATCAATATATACATGCCAACCCCAACAAAATATAAGCAAGAAGTCAAATCCACACTAAGTATATATGTTCAAATGCATTAAATAAGAGAAGCTAAAATATGTTTCTACAATATCAGAGTATAACTATAAAATTTCCCTAACTGTCTACATCAAAATCTCACAACACTCACATCCGTAACCGACGGTAGCGACGGCACCGTCACATCAGGCCCTGTCATCCTGGCCTGGCTGTCCTGCTGCAAAGTTTGTGGCTGCTCTACCTACGGGGTGACCTCCTAAAAAGGAATACATAGCAATCGTTAGTCTAAAAGACTAAGTGGCTTCACATCCCCCCCCCCCCCCGGCGACTCCTCGACAGTTGGCGGAGAAAGGAACAAGGGTAATATATATATACAAGTAGTAAAGCAGGTACAAGCAGGTGGTAATAGTACATAAATAACAATATTATATACTAGCAGTTCTACTTGAATAACAATATTATAAACTCGCAGTTCTACTCGAGCAATTAGTAAATCAACAAGTATAAGTAACTACAACAGGAAAGTAACTTAACTTATAAGAGTGCTCATATAAACCTATAAGTTAAGGATCGGTTTACATAAAGTAACTCATCGTATAGGAGTGCCCATACAAACTTATACGATGAGGATCTTGTTGTGCACTGTTATGAAATGATATGTATGCTATGCAATGACTCACCCATGATCACACACATGTAATTGCCATGTCGACACAGACTATAGTTCCCACTATTCGAGCAGGTAGCTAACCTCTCAGGCATCAGCCGTCGTGTCCAGGCGGCGACAATAGAGCTGGCATCTGTACAACTAGGCGGGTATCCACACTACTTCACCTAGGCCTCCGTACGCCTCAACGCTAAGAACACAATAGCGGAGCCCATGCGTACTATGGCCCAGCGTGGTCTCGGGTAGATGTGCACCGAGAACACAGCCCGAACTGGCCTGGTGTGACCCGGAAGGGGCCTCGGAAGAAAGCACGAGGACACAACCCAACCATTCACTGGCACGGAAGGGGCCTCGGGACGTGAACACCAAGGACACAGCCCAACCGCCAAAGTCTAACTGTCAACTCCCGTCGGTGTGATGATCGGCGAGCCCGTAGACCTGCCACACTATCCTTAACCCAGGATTACGACACCGCGTGTCGACTTACACCGCATGCAAATTCCACATCATCATGGCATGGAAGGGGCCTCGGATGTAAGCACGAGGACACAGCCCAACCATCCACTCGGCACGGAAGGAGCCCCGGGACATGAACACCGAGGTCCAACCCAACCGTCCATCTATACCTTATTTCAACATTAACTCAACTGGTGATGGACAACGCCACACTTACATCCATCAATAATACTACCCGTAGGGAGACTACGTTCTAAGTATTAGACAACTACATTTCATTCTAAGCATCATACATACTCATGGCCATGGTTTATCCTTCTATTTGTCATTACAAATTGTTTCAACATATTACAAACATGATGCACATTAATAATAATCTACCAATTTGTATCTAGTCATTTCATTCATCATATTATAAACATGATGCGCATTTATAATAATATATCAATTTTAGCAAGTCATATCATGTAATAAAGCTTGCTTCACAATTCAGTTTTATGAAATTTAATTAACAAGATTTATCATTCATAACACTACGATGGTCAACATAAAATAGTTCATCAAAATCTCGAGTTAATTTGCAATATTGATTCCAACGAATTCAAATTCATATTATATAAACACCAGAATTTAAGTGCAGAATAAATCTAGACCGCAACTTCGATCAGAGATTCTCGACGCTACAGGAATCCAGTGAAGACGTGTAACCCCTCGATGGAAAGGTCTTTCCATGGGTTACAACTTTCATACACAGCCCACAACCCAGATTTGACTGTATCCTATTTGAAATCGGCTTCAAAGTTCACTGCGCACAGAACAACATTTCTGAATGCAGGAATTATCGGACATCATGTTCGTTCAAACATTCCCGTGCCTACACACTTCGCATGAAGACGTGCAACCACTCGTTGGAAAGGTATTCTCAAGGGCTTCAATTTCGTGTTTAGTCGAAAGCCCAGATCTGACATAGCCTACATGAAAATGGCCAAGAAGATCACTGCGCAGAATACAGATTCTGCACTATCTTAAAGAGGGATGAACGACATCGGTTCATCATCCTCTACAAGTAGATCTTCCAAAATCACTCCAGAAATTCCTCCTCTCTTATTCACCCTCAAAGGGCCATGATTCTTCACGAAACAATCCACCCATCATCATATAGAAGAAAGGGGAGGTTGAAGATTTCTAAAACTTAGAACACATGTCCTAGCATGGCCATCCCTAGAAAACTCCTTTCCATCAAAACTCTCTTGAGTCGATATCTCTCCTAGGAAAATAACTAAGAACTAGCACCAAGGGAGAGGTTAGGAAGCTCACCTCATTTCCGGTATTTTCACTATTTCCGGCCATTGATCGTGTAACTCTTCTTGGTGGCATTTTCTCCTTCACGGCGACGGCGGATCTTTTCCTCTAGAACTAGATCCAGCAACTTCCTTCTCTCACAAGAGTTTCTCTCAGAAAATAGGGGAATGAAATGAGCATTGAAACGGCTAGGTTTTTCACTTCCCCTTTTATATGAAAAGTGATACGGGTAGGGACACGCCTGTGTCCTTGCCCGTGTCCTATTTGCGCGAAGAATTACAGACGGTTTCAGTGTCGGTTCATTATTCGACACAGGTAGGGACACGCCCGTGTCCCATCCCGTGTCCACATGACACGGCCATGTTCCCTGGTAGTGTCCTCCTCTAGATACATCTCGATGAACTTAACTCGACACAACGACACACGTATAGGTACACGCCCGTATCTCTACCTGTGTCATACATTTCATTGATCTCGACACATTCTGTCGAGTTAAACTTATCTCTCACACACACACAGGTAGGCTCGTGTCTTGCATTATGGTGTCAACACCAGCGTGTCGACACCTCAACATCTGGGTGTTGACACACTGTGTCGACACCTTGTTCCAGTGTGTTGACACAGCGAGTGTCGACACACGGTGTCGACACCAGTGTGTCGACAGCTCAACCTGGGTGTCGACACACTGTGTCGACACCTTGACCCAGTGTGTCGACACACGATGTCGACACCAGTGTGTCGATACCTCAACATCAGAGTGTTGACCAATGACTCCGGTGATACAAATCCTATTCACATGTGGTGCCCAGTTGTCAGCACTCCCCCGAAACCAAGTCAGCTCTCTTGACTCAAAAATACATACGAGGTGCCTAGTGCGATTCGGGACGTTACAAATACTATAAACAAAATAAAAGATTTCAACCCTAAAATCAGGCTTAGGCTATGGGGAGAAAAGCATAACAAAAATACAATATGCTTTTAAATGAAATTACCTTGAGCAAACAACTCCGGATAGCGTTTTTGCATCAAATCCATTGGCTCCCATGTATATTCCTCCTTCCCGTGATTAGACAATAACACCTTCACCAAGGGAACACTTTTGCGGCGTAACTTTCTTGTCTCGCTATCTATGATCCGCACCGGCTCTAGTCGCACAGACCTATCAGACACCACAGCACCATTAGTTGTGGGGATGTATTGATCAGGCCGCAACAGCGCCCTCCAAAGCAACGACACATGGAACACGTCGTGGAGGTTCTCTAGCTCGGGCGGTAACTCTAACTGATAGGCCAACGGGCCAATCCTTTCCAATATAGTATAAGGCCCAACATACCTTGGGCTGAGCTTTTTCACACCACGCACACGTGACACTCCATGCATCGGTCGGATTTTCAGGAATACCTTATCACCCACTTGAAACTCCATCATCTGGTGCCTTGCATTATAATATTTCGCCTGCCGACTTTGAGCTTCCAACATGCGATCGCGAATCAGTCTAACTGACGCATCGGTATCCTCAATATATTCAACACCCAAAGCCTTCGGGTCTTCATCTTGCACCCAAGACAAGGGGGTTCTACACCTTCTTCCATAAAGAGCTTCATGAGGAGCCATGTCGATGCTAGCCTGGTCGCTGTTGTTGTAGGAGAATCCCACCAATGGTAAGAGCCTTTCCCACGGCTCTCCTCTATCCAACACACATAATCTCAACAAATCTTCCAATGTCCGGATGGTCCTTTCAGATTTCCCGTCCGTCTGAGGATGAAACGCAGTGCTGAAGGTAAGGCGCAAGCCCAAATACGCCTGTACCGCTTTCCACTCTTTCGAGGTAAACCGACCATCACGATCAGACACGGTCGTCTTAGGCACGCCATGATACCGTACAAATTGCTACACAAAGAGGCGTACTAAGATATCCACATGAGCTTCTTTCTTCATTGGGATAAACCGGGCTACTTTCGTCAGGCGATCAACTATCACCCACACTGAATCATTCCCAGAGCGTGAGCGAGGTAACCCATGGACAAAGTCCATGGAGATATCCTCAAACTTCCACTCAGGGATGGGCAACGGTTGTAGCAAACCACCGGGACTCTTGCATTCCACCTTCACCCTTAGACAAGCTTCGCAATGTGTAACAAAATATCGGACATGCTTTTTCATTCCCGGCCAACACATGGTCTTCCGTAAGCCGGCGTACATCCTAACAATGCCCGGGTGCACTGAATATTAAGAGCAATGAGCCTCTCTCAAGATATCCTCCCGGATTTTACCGCCTTTGGGGATGTAGAGCCGGCCACGAATGTAAATGAGGCTGTCTTTTAGTGTATACTCATCTGTAGTCCAATCTTCAATTGATTCGATTGCTGGGGCGAGATCCGCATCCATTCCTTGCTCCACTCTGATTCAGTCCCAGATATCACAAACTATGCTCATGCTTGCCAAGTACTTCATATACTCTACCGAAGGAGCCTTAAATATCAATGTAATATCCATCTCCTCAATTATCCGAGCCAACTCCATACTCATCAGCCGAGACTCTGGGCTAGAACCTGGTACCTTTCTGCTCAACGCATCGGCCACCGAGTTTGCCTTTCCGGGGTGGTAGTTCATGGTGAACTCATAGTCACATAGAAATTCTAACCACCGATGTTCTCTCAAGTTCAACTCCTTCTGAGTATGAACGTACTTCAAGTTTTTGTGATCTGAAAAGATCTCGCAGTGGACGCCGTATAGATAATGCCTCCAAACCTTCAAGGTGAACACCACTGCTCCAAGCTCCAAATCGTAAGCCGGGTAATTGATTTCATGTTT
Organism: Platanthera guangdongensis; assembly: GCA_039583875.1. NCBI lineage: Eukaryota > Viridiplantae > Streptophyta > Magnoliopsida > Asparagales > Orchidaceae > Platanthera > Platanthera guangdongensis. The sequence continues at coordinate 94,283 of JBBWWR010000237.1, read as the reverse complement.
CTTCAATTGTCTTGAAGCGTAGGTAATCACGTGTCTGTGCTGCATCAACACCACTCCCATCCCTTGGTATAATTCGTTAGTGTAAACTTGAAATCCTTCCTTCCCAAACGGAAGTGCAAGGATGGGGGCGGAGGTAAGTCTATTCTTCCGTTCTTGGAACGTCGCTTCACATTGGGGTGTCCACTCAAATGACACACCTTTCTTCTTCAAAGATGTAATAGGAAGAGAAATCTTTGAAAATCCTTTTACGAACTTGCGGTAGTAGCCGACAAGTCCAAGAAAACTCCTCATATCGGCCGCCGACTTCAAGGGCGACCACTCCTTCACGGCACGCACCTTGGCCGGATCCACCGCTATTCCTGCTCCACTGATCATATGCCCCAAGAAAGCAACCTCTTTAAGCCAGAATTCGCACTTGCTGAACTTGGCGAACAAGGCGTGCTCTTTTAATTTCTTCAATACCAAGGTCAAGTGCTCAACATGCTCCTCCTCCGTCTTTAAGTAGACCAAGATGTCGTCGATGAAAACAATGACGAAGAAATCCAAATAAGGTTCAAACACCTTGTTCATCAGGCTCATGAAGGCCGAAGGGGAATTTGTGAGCCCAAACGGCATTACAGTGAACTCGTACAGTCCATATCTTGAACTCGTACAGTCCATATCTTGAACTAAAGTCCGTTTTCTGGATTTCACCTTCTTGTATTCTCAACTGATAATACCCTGAGCGCAAGTCCAGCTTAGAAAACCAATGTGCTCCCACTAGTTGATCGAACAAATCGTCGATCCGAGGTAGCGAATAAGTGTTCCGCACCGTCAGCCGATTGAGTTCCCGATAGTCTATGCACAAACGCAGGGTCCCATCCTTCTTCTTCACGAACAATACAGGGGATCCCCAGGGTGACGAACTGGGGCGAACGAACCCTGACTCCACCAGTTCTTGCAGTTGAACTCTAAACTCCGCGAGTTCCTTCGGGGCCATTCGGTAAGGGGACTTGGATACCGGCTTGGCTCCCGGCACTAGATTAATCTGGAAGTCAACCTCTCTATGCAGGGGTAATCCTGGCAGTTTCTCTGGAAATACCTCGGGGAAGTACCGCACTACCCGTACGTCTTTTATATCCAATGCTAACTCCTTCAACTCGAACCAGATCATGAAGACTTCATCCCCCTTCATATGGGATTTTACTGTCTGAACTGAAGATAACAACATACGAGGTGCGAAGCGAATACCTTGGAAGATGACGTCGGAGTCTCTATGTCGCCAGTAGATTAGTTTCTCTGCACAATCAATCCTTGCAAAGTGCCAGTCCAACAACGGCATGCCCAAAATGATGTCAAACTCAGACATTCTCAAGACCGTGGCAGGAGTATCAAAGGCCTTTCCTTCAATAAATATCTCGAACTCGCACTTAACTGCTGCAATCATCTCCGAGCCGTCCGGTAGGCGCACTCGTCGGGCTATACTAGTAAAGTATTGTACGCCCTCCATGTACTTAATGAAATCCTCAGACACAAAGGAGTGTGAGGCACCAGTATCAAACAGCGCATAGGCCGTCTTCCCGCCAACTATCACGGTGCCTAAGTACCAATAACCCAAAATTATTGCTAGGTGTCTAGTATGTCTCAAGCAACTTTAAGTTAGACAATGAAAACATGATAATCAATTAAATCATACCTGCAATCACATCTTGAGGATTCCGTTCTTGCGTCATGTCCAGCTCGTACACTTGATCTCGAGAATGGTCGGGGTTTCCTCCTCGCGGTCCGCATCCTCGACAACGCATATAACCACGCCCCCGCGGAGCTGCTGGAGGGAGAGCAGGAGGGACATTCCCATACAACCGCGGGCAAAAACGTCGAATTTTTCCCAGCTGGTTGCATTCAAAACACACGAGCCCACGACGCCCTTCATGTTCTAAAACTATTGAGGCTGAGGTGGTGGAGGCAACGCAGGCGGCTGCGGAACCGGATGCTCCACTCTAAAGTCTCAATGGAAACGTCCTCCACCTCTTTTATGTCCTCTTCCTCCTCTGAAGTCCCGCCTCCTTCTATTGCTTGGAACAGCTTCCATCACGCCCTCCGCAGGTCTCTTACCACTACTCAAGTGATTCGCCTCCAATCTCTTCGCCATGTCGATAATCTCTGCCAAACTAGCGTCCGCTATAAACAAAAGTTCCTGCATTAGGGGATCTCGCAGCCCTTTGTAGAAACTCTTGGCATATCCTCTATCATTCAGGTCATATGAGTCCGCGAACCTTGCGAGATGCTGGAACTCTCGCTGGTATTCCGTAATCGATTTTGATCCCTGCTTCAGTAGTAGAAACCTCTGCTCGAGCTCATCTCGAGCCGATGTAGGAATGAAGTGCTCCAAGAAGACACCCGAGAACTCGCTCCAACTTATCTCGGTATACACTCGTCCTTCGAATGTGGAGCCCATGAGTGACTTCCCCCACCTCTTAGCATGTAGATCCAAGACGGACACCACCAATGATACAGCCATGTTGGTCGGGCAATGGATCCCCGCCAATAGCTCTTACACCGTGTCAAGCCATTCCTCTGTGCGTACGGCCGACTCCGTCCCGAGGTAGGCGGGGGTATAACGACCCGGCCCTTTAGACCAAGGCTGCACGGCCCACCAGTAGCCCATGGACCTTTAGACCACGGACCAAGGTGGTACAGCCGGAATATACCAAGGCCTGCAGGCCTTACACCCCAACACCTCTCTGGCCTATTTCTCAGCAAATAGGGCATTGTTGGCGCAGGGATTCGAACCCACAACCCTTGATAAGAAACCTTCAACAGTTCTCATCACCAACTGAGCTGCAGCTCAGTTGGTGATCAGAGCTGTTGAAGGTTTCTTATCAAGGGTTGCGGGTTCGAATCCCTGCGCCAACAACGCGTTGTTTGCTGAGAAACAGGCCAGAGTGGTGTTGGGGTGTACGGCCTGCAGGCCTTGGAATATTCTGACTGTACCACTATGGTCCGTGGTCTAAAGGTCCATGGGATACTGGTGGGCCGAGCGGCCTTGATCTAAAGGACCGGGTCGTTACAAAAAAGTGCAGCTCAGTTGGTGATGGCCTCTGTTGGAAGTGAGTGTTATCAAGGGTTGCGGGTTCGATACCTAGCGCCAACAACCCGCCTTACTGAAAAAAAGGCGGGAGAGGCGTTGGGGTGTATTGGGCTACAGCCCTGTAACGGGCCTACGGGTGGGTCAAGCTATTCGGCCCATGATGGGGTGCGGTAGCCTCTGAGCCCTAGGTCGGGCCGTTACATAAAAAAGTGCACTTTTTTGTAACGACCCGGCCCTTTAGACCAAGGCCGCCCGGCCCACCAGTAGCCCATGGACCTTTAGACCACGGACCACAGTTGAAAGAAAACGGTTGTCAACCTAAATCACGTAAAGGGGGTGAATAGGTGAGTTGTGCGTCTTTTGCGGAATAAAAAATAATTAGAGCACAGCACAGAACTATCTACCAATATCACAGACGACACAAGATTTATAGTGGTTCCCCAACCTTGGGTACATCCACTTTCCCTCACCGATCTAGCAATCAACTAGACTCGGCTACTCGACTATCTCGGATCAAAAATCGATCCTACCCTCAGAACAAAGTTCCTACAAACTCGATCCAAACAAAAGGATCTACACCTCGGAGGATAACACTTCCTACAAACTCGGAGTGAAAAACTCCTACACTCGGAGAAACTTTCTCCTACAAGATTAATAAAGTGTTGGAAAATTATACAAACAATAAATCCAATCAGATCTGAAGAAACGGCCTGAAAACTTCTTCTTATGAACTTTGCAGCACTATCAGAAATCGGTGAAGAGAGTGTCGGCCCAGATCTGGATCTTCTTGCCTTTACAGAATCAGAGAGAGAAGATGAACGGTGATGTTGATCTCGATCTGTAACTTTCTTCAGAATAAATCCTCTGAACTTAGAAGCAGTGGCCAGAGAAGATGGTGGCGGTGGCGGCTTCCGTTTCGTGAAAACAGCAAGGAGTCGGCTGAAGAATATTTCTCGAAATAGAATGACAAGAAAGCTTGGAGAATACTTAGGGTTTGTCATTTTCTGATAAGACCTTATATAGAAGAGACTAACGGTCATAATCGGTCATAATGATGTACACGTGGACCAATCATGTCGCGTGATTTCAAAATCCCAACAGAAAAGGACTTAGCAAAAATTCAGAGAAGGTTCAGCCATATACACGAGTAAGTGAATAGCTACTCAAGTAGTTGAATAACTACTCGAGTACATGAAGGAGAACATACTCGGGTATACAAAGATGGGCTACTCGAGTAGGTAGAAATCAACTACTCTAGTAAGCAGTCAGAACTACTCGAGTATGTAGAGAGACTTACTCGAGTACATAGAGGATCTACTCGAGTACTGGAGAAACTACTCGAGTATATTTCATAAACTACTCGAGTACATGAAGTACTACTCGAGTGGGATACTTAGAATAAATTCTGAAGATGTCAGCAAGAGCTACTCGAGTAGTTGAACTAAACTACTCGAGAGGAAGTAATCTACTCGAGTAGGTGAAAGATCTACTCGAGTAAAAGACTTAGAAAATTCTGGAGTGGGAAAAATTCAAGATGCACGAGTGAAACATGATCTACTCGAGTAGGTATAAAGAACTACTCGAGTATGTATAATGAACTACTCGGGTATGATTCTATCTACTCGAGTAAGTGAGTATACTTACTCGAGTCCATGACTTAGAAATATTGTGATAAGAGAACTCTTTAATACTCGGGTGTAAAGAGTAATCTACTCGAGTATATAAGTATGCTACTTGAGTATATGACTATGTCTACTCGAGTAGGTGACTTAGCTACACGAGGGATACACTTAAGTACTCGAGTACAAGATTCCTTTACTCGAGTAAATTATACCCAAACTACTCGAGTAGTTATAGACCTACTCGAGTAAAAGACTTAGAGAAATTTTTGATGTTGGAAAACTGTTTCTTCTAGAGTAGTCAACTTCCAATTCCTTTCCCATAGTCCAATATCTTGAATATGAAATGTATCCCAATAGAGAGACCACACATGAGGCAACACCTTGGAATATGCAATGAGGGATTACATTGCACAGTTCCTGTGTTTGGTGACCCACTGTGGACTGACATTGGTCTACACTTCCCAGTGAAATTCCTGCAAACATATAACTCAAACCAAGCATCAAATGCAACTTAATTCATCTTAGTTCCAGGGTGACTTCATCAAATCTGGGTTAATGTGGATGTAATACCCAACAATCTCCCCCTATTTGTTGAAGTCAGAACCCTTTACACTAAGGTGAATTATGGACATAAAAGAAATTAAGTAGAAAAATATGAGCATGTAAGAAGTAGACAATGAAAAGGATAATTAGACAGAAATGAAGAATTGTATATATATGTAAGTTTCCAAAAACATCAAGTCTACAACTTGTCATTTCAATCTCTCAACATCTTTTAGGTTTAGGCTTGGGAGTGCTGCTTATCCATCTTTTCTTACTGTCTCCTTAGGTAGCTGAAAGGCTTAGGGAAATATTTAGGAGGCCTTGGAGGAGCAGCAGGGTTATTTCTCCCAAACTCTCTATCATGGATCTTCCATTTTAGCATGGATTTCTCATATAACTCCCATTCCTAGGAACTGTAGTGAATGCTCCTGTTCTCATTGTGATCCATAACTAGCCTGAGTGTGTCCAAAATTAGAGACATGGAGGTTGGACACCAGGCTTCAGCATGTTCAGGGGCTTTGGAAGGAGCAGTCCTGCTAGCTGAGGGACCTTCATCATACTTCCTTTTCTTCTTGTGGATTCTGATCTCTGGAGGAGCTTGAAGGAATATATCAGCAGGATCTTCTTCTTCCCAGCCTGGAACATAAGTATCTGGAGGAGCAACTGAGTCTCCAGGCTTGGGAGAGAAGGTAGGTTGCAGAGGAATAGCTGGGGCAGTGACATCTGTAGCTAGAGGGTTTAGGTGATGGGGAATGATGTTTGGGTGAACTACAAGATCTGGCAAGATCTGATTGTGCATCCAGACAGTAGTGTCATATGTGTGAAATTTGACACTCTGTATTTGGGCTAGCACATCAGCATGAATGGTGTTCACATGAGCTTGCCATTCATTTGTCTACTGAGCAGTAGATTTTTCTACATGTTCTCTGAGTTCTTTTATCAAACCCTCCCCCTTTCTGATTTCAACAGAGAGCTGGGCTATGGCAACATCTTTGAAGATACCCACTTCTTCACAGATCTTCATTTTGTTGGCTTCATTTCTCTTGTCTAGTTCCATCTGGTTGTTGTCCAGGGTGACACCTTGTTCCATAACATTGCCCACACTAGTGATAGTATGGTCAAGGGCTTTACCACCAAGTTGGAATAGGTACTTGAGCTTGTCAGTGTTATGCTGAATTTCAGCAAAGCCTCTGCTCATCTCAGTCTCAAGAGCAGTTACCTTGTCAGTGACCACCTTTAGAGAGATGTCAAAATGATGTCTTTGTTCTTGAAGAAAGTTGTGATGTGTTGCAGCAAATTTGAGGAGGAGACTATAACAGCAGCAGTAGATGGAGCAGTAGTAGGGAGAGAAGGAGATACCCAAGGAGCTAGTTCTTCAATTATCACAGAGCTGTGAGCTCTGGTGGTAGGAGAGAGAGCAACTGTATCCTGAAGAAGGGAGAAGTCTAGATTTCTGAGAGGGGCCTCAGCTGGCTCAGGAGAAGGCTCATCAGAAATAAGAATGGTGTCTATCTTGTCTGCTGGAGGAGGTGGAGAAGGTGTTGGAGTCCTGGCTGGAGAATGGGCAGGGGACTGTACTGGAGAGAAGTCCTTGTGATATTCAGTGGTTGGAGCTGGAGGAGATAGAGGAGGAGAGGGAGCACTTCTTCAGAAAGCTCTGCAATCATGGCATCTATAGCAGCAGCTGTAGACAGAAGAGTGTCTTGAGGTACTGGATCTGAAGGAGTGGTTGGACTCTGTGGAGTATGAGGTAGGGATGGAATTTCTGGCTGAGGTGAGGGCCGCCTGACTTGGCTAGAAGGAGCAGGCTCCCCCTCACTTGGTGCACCAGAGGAGCTGGCCACATGATGAGGAGAGGGAGATGGAGTCCTGTCCTCTACAGCTGGAGCTTCTGGAATTTCTGAGACCTTGGCAGCTTGGGCAGAATTCTTGAGCTTGAGGTCCCATCTCTGAATGGAAGTGATGGAGACCTTCTTCATGTGGTGAAGTGGGGTCCCTTGGGAGAAGTTGAAGACTTCAGGATCTGTTTCATGAAGGAGCAGAGAGATAATTCTTGCGTAGTTGGGGGATTTCATGTTGTCCTTGATTTTGTCCAAAATCAGCATACCAAATTGGTATTTCTTGCGGCAGACAATTGCTTGTATCATGTCGAAGAAATATGATGGAATGTCTCTAATAGAGTGTGTCTTGCAGAGAAGAATTTTGTCAATAATGTCTACTAGAAATTTTCCTTCAACATTCATATCTGACCTTTTAATATACTGAGCTTCAGGAGAAATGCCACAGAAAAGGGCTGTTCGGTCAGAGTCTTCATCATCTAAATCATCTTCTTCATCGACAATCGGCATTCAGAGAAGCTGAGAGACAGAGGTCTTGGTGAACTTGAGTTTCAAACCCTTCACTTTGGATTTTAGGACTTTTCCATTTCTTCGGACCTTGAGATTGGAGAAGAATTCAGCAACTTCGGGGAATAGAACGCGACAGGGTTCCTGGAGAATGAAGGAGAGGCCGACGGTGTCGAGAAGGATGAGGAGGTTGTGGAAATCATCGGAGAGCTCTGCAATACCTGCGGTGACTAGTTCTGAGCCGACGCCGATCTTGGAGGAAGTTGCCATGGATGCGAGTGACTGGAAGAATTGAGAGACGCGGCTCTACAACAGCGGCGGAGGAGAGTAGGAGAGTCGGCAGGGTAGGCGAAGAGGCAGAGAGTACTCGAGAGAAAGAAATGATGTCATGTAGGTTTGAGTTTTTGGAATTTCATAAATATATAACTCTTAAATTACCGCTAATTAATTTAAAGAAAGAGGCGGCATATGGCCTTGGGTGGCGAATAGAACAATTTTCAAAATCTGGGAAATAGAACACGAGAATGAGATAGACTACTCGAGTAGGTAAGTGAGTTACTCGAGTAGGTCGACAGGAGTTACTCGAGTAGGTCTGCAGAGAGTACTCGAGTAGGTGGAGAAAAAGATACTCGAGTAGATAGATGACTTACTCGAGTAGGTAAGTGACTTACTCGAGTAGGTCAGTAGATACTCGAGTAGGCACATACTTATACTCGAGTAGGTAGAGAAAAGTACTCGAGTATGTTAGTTGTTACTCGAGTAGGTCTACCTTGACTCGCGTAGGGAAATCACATACTCGAGTATGTCTCAAGCTTCTCGAGTTGAATTTTGAAAAAGTTGAGAAAGAGTAGATTTTGACTAACCCCTTGCCATTACTTGCCTCTTAGTCATCCAGCCTTCTTAGTCCTCTTTGTTGAGCATCCCAAGCTCTGTCTTGAAGAACGAGAACTTGGTCTCGTCCAGCGGCTTTGTGAAGATATCTGCAACTTGCCTATCTGTAGGCACATGTTGGAGATCTATGTCTCCATGCTCCACATGTTCCCGAATGAAGTGATACCTTAGCTCGATATGCTTTTTCCGGCTGTGGGAGACTGGATTGTTGGCTATTGCAATTGCGCTGGAGGAGTCACAGTACAAGGGAATATCCTTGAACTGCAGGTTGTAGTCCTCGAACTGATTCTTTATCCATAGCAACTGTGCGCAACAACTGCCTGTAGAGATATACTCTAACTCGGCCATTGAGATTGCGCCACAGTTCTGCTTCTTGCTACTCCAAGAGATTAGCCTTCTTCCGAAGAATTGGCAAGTCCCTGAGGTGCTTTTCCGGTCGTCTTTGCTACCTGCAAAATCTGCATCTGAAAATCCAATTAGTTCGTTGTCATTACTTCTTGGGTACCATAAGCCAAGATTTGGTGTGCCTTTAAGGTATCTTAGGATCCGCTTTGCAGCTGCGTAATGAGATTCCTTAGAGTTCACCTGAAATCCAGCACAGACACATGTTGAAAACATTATGTCAGGCCTACTAGCAGTAAGGTAGAGCAAGGATCCAAATATGCTTCTGTACTTGGTTTCATCAAAAGGTTTCCCTTTTTCATCCTTATCGAGAGACATAGTTGAGCCCATTAGAGTCCTCATAGAGGTTGCGTTCTCCATTCCGAATTTCTTAATTAGTTCTTTGGTGAACTTGGTCTATGAGATGAAAATTCCATCTTCAGATTGTTTCACCTGAAGACCTAAGAAATACTTCAGCTCGCCCATACTGCTCATTTCAAACTTCCCTTGCATAAGTTTTGAAAACTTTTTGCAGAGGTTGTTATCTGTAGAGCCAAAAATAATGTCGTCGACATAGATTTGCACTAGCAAAATCTTGCCTTTTATTTCCCTAAGAAATAATGTCTTGTCTATCTTTCCCCTTGTGAACTTGTTCTCAAGTAGAAAGGTAGACATCGTTTCATACCAAGCTCTAGGAGCTTGTTTCAGACCATATAGGGCCTTGTGCAGAAAATAGACATGATCAGGAAAGTTAGGATCAACGAAACCTGGAGTTTGTTCCACATACACTTCCTCCTTTATGTTACCAATCAGGAAGGCCGACTTCACGTCCATCTGATAGACGGTGAAGCCTTTGAAGGCAGCATATGCTAGGAACAACCTTATTGCCTCCAGCCTCGCCACTGGAGCATATGTCTGGTCGAAGTCGATTCCTTCTTCTTGACGATAGCCTATGGCGACGAGTCTGGCCTTGTTCTTTATGATAGTTCCGTCTTCATCCATCTTGTTCCTGTAGACCCATTTTGTTCCAATGATGTTCTTTCCTTTGGGTCTTGGAACCAGCATCCACACATTGCAGCGCTTGAACTGATTTAGCTCTTCTTCCATTGCCATTATCCATGATGCGTCTGATTTTGCTTCCTGAAATTTCTTTGGTTCAACCTGTGAGGGAAAACTCAAATGAAGATTCTCATTAGTTGTACCTCTCCGAGTTCTGACACGATCCCGGGGATCTCCTATGATCTGGTCCATGGGGTGATCCTTCAGATGTCTGAGCTCTAGAGTTCATGCATCTGGATTATCTTCAAGAACCGGAGTGATTTCTTCATCCTGTATGACTTCTTCATTTTGATCATCAGCCTCTCCAATAGGAGTTGGAGTGGTGATCTTAATTAACTTATCGCCTTTGCCTTCGGACGGATCATCCAAGCTAGTTTCTTTCATCTTTTCACCTGCATCTTCAAAGAGCACACTGGACAGATTGCTTTGCAGCAAGCTCGTCTCATCAAATACAACATGTATCGATTATTCCACCACCAGGGTTTTTCTATTAAATATCCTATATGCCTTACTATGGCTACTATATCCTACAAAAATACCTTCAAAGCTCTTTTCGCTGAACTTGGTGGTATGATACTTACCATTGTTAAGTACGAAGCATTTACAGCCAAAGATTCTAAAGTAAGAGACTGTTGGTTTCCTGCCTTTCAAAAGTTCGTAAGGTGTTTTATTGTGGTCTTTGTTTATGAGTGCTCGATTTTGCACGTGGCATGCAGTGTTGACGGCCTCAGCCCAGAAGTACTCCGGTAGTGAAGCATCACTCAACATGGTCCTGCAGGCCTCTATGAGTGTTCTGTTCCTTCTCTCAGCCACTCCATTTTATTGTGGAGTACGAGGAGAGGAAAACTCATGAAAGATACCTAAGCTTTCACAGAATTCTATCATGGCCCCAGATTTGAACTCTGTTCCGTTGTCACTTCTGATTTTGGCTATGGAGCAGTTGTATTCATTCTGGACTTACCTGACAAAATTAGTAAAGATGTCGAAGGTATCTGACTTGTGTTTCAGAAAGAACACCCACGCAAAGCGCGAGTAGTCATCAACAATTACCAATGTATAGTCCTTAGCTCCCAAACTTCTAATCTGCAGTGGACCAAACAATTCCATGTGCAATAGATGGAGAAATCTGTTAGAGTCTTTGTCAATAATTCTTTTAAAGGCAGCCCTTGTTTGCTTGCCTTTTACGCATGCATGACAAGGTCTGTCTTTGACGCATTTGACATTTGGGGCATCACGTACTAAGTTCATTGAAAAATAGTTTATTAATTGTTTTGAAATTAATATGTGATAGTCTCTTGTGCCATTGGTCACCAAGAGACGCACTATCTTTTGCTAAAAGACACACTGGTGTAGAGGAATCTATACAGATGAAATTTAAACAGAAAATATTCCTGCTTCGAGTGCCGGATAGAATCGTTTCCATATTGTCAACGGATTTTATCAAGCACTTATCAGCATGGAACTCAACTATGTATCCTTTATCGCAGAGTTGGCTTATGCTAATGAGATTGTGTTCCAATCCTTCGACATAGGCCACATCCGAGAAGGATACATTGTCGTTAGTAATCATATCATAGCCTCTAGTAATTACACGGTCTGAACCTCCAAAGATGACCTTTGGTCCGTTCACGACTGGAGTGAAGTTTTGAATGAGGCTTCTAGTCCCGATCATATGCCGAGAGCATCCGATGTCCAAGTACCAGATAGGCGTTTTGTTGGCCTTTGGACATCCCTGCAATCACAATCAATTTGCCTTAGGAACCCAAACACGTTTGGGTCCTTAGTCTCGGGTTAGAGTGCTCCCCCTACGAGTGTTAGCATTATGAGCGGTCTTTCTCATATTGTTGACATGAGGGATAACAACATTTCTGGAAGTGAACTAGCAATCTATGGTGAAGTGACAAACCTTGCCACAGCACCAACAGTCAAATCTGTTGTACCTTTGCCTCAAGATCTCCTGCTTGACCTTTTGGAACTTTGGTCTAGCAGTGGTAGCATTCTTGGAGGAAGATGCCTCATGATGATGGCAATCACATGGCATCTTCTACTTTATGGGCTTCTCTACAACAGGCTTTGTCTTTGGTGCCTTCTTGAAGTTATGCCCATGATTGAAAGGGCCATAGCTCTGAAGAATAACTTCTTCATAAGGTGCCTTAAAGACACTTTCGCCAAAGTTTCGGGGTCGAGCCCATCCTTGATAGCGGGACTTAGGCTCGACATGAGTAGGCCTAGCAAAGTGCCCGTATGATGAGTCAAAATCAAACTCATTTGATGGAAAGATGACATTTTTGAATGTGGTTTGATTTTGAGGGGCTTTTCCCTTTTCTTCGGCTGAGGCCTTTTTGGCGGCCTTATTTTTCCGTTGATTCTTGTTTCTCCTAGAGGATTTACTAGGAGCTTCTTCATGGCCTAGTCCAGCTCCCTTGGCCTTTGCTGAGAATTCAGCAACGAATGGAAGAACTGTTTTGGGCTTCGAGAAACACTCAACAAGTTTCCTTTCAGCCGCAAGTTCGGCTTAAAATCCTTTGATGATCTTCTCCTTCAGGTCAAGGTGCTCAAGAGTCTTGTTATATTCTTCAATAGTATTATTGAAGTTTTCCTCGAGGGAGTCAGTCTTTGTGACTTTCTCTCTCAAGTTGCTCTCTTCGACTTTTAGAGATTTGATCTCTTTAGCCTGAGTCTTCACAACTTGACGACATTTATCGTAAGCCATGATTAACTCCTTATACTGGGCCATCAATTCTGACTCATCGTCAGAGGATCTACCCTCGCAATCATGTTCAGAGACTTCAGACTCTGAGAGAGGGGTATGAGAGTTTACTTTCCCAGTGAACTGGGGCTCTTGTTCATCATTTGTTTGAGCCATTAGCCCAAAGTAAGCTTCTTCTTCTTCGCTTGACTCAGATGAGTCGGAGTCGCTAAGAGTCTTTCTCCTTTTGGCTATGAGGCTCTTCTCTATCCTTTTCCTGGTGTGTGCGGATTTCTTGTCTTCTCTTCTGCCCCCCTCCTTCTTCTTGTGATGGCAGTCAGCAATGACGTGACCTGGCTTATTACAGCAGTAGCAAATGATGTCAGTTGAAACGTATTTGTTCTGTTTAGTATTATACCTTTCGTGGCTGCTTGAGCCTTTTCTTTGTCGATCGTCATCGCGCCGCGATCTTCTGTATGAGGCATCCTTACCTTTCCATTGTTTCTTTTTATTGAGAAACTTCTTGAATTGCCTTGAGAGTGAGGAGGACTCTCTTTCAGATAGTTCAGACCCTGAGGTGCTAGGCTCTGATGTTTCTTCTTCTTCATCAACTTTTGGAGCTGGAGCGGGGGAGGCAGCCTTAGTCTTTCTGGAGGTGTCTGCCTTCAGAGCGACAGATTTCTCCTTTAGTACAGACCTGCCCTTCTCTTCTTCAGCTTTTCTTGTATTGATTTGGAGTTCATAAGACATAAGCTTTCCAAAGAGATTTTGCGGGTCCGTTTCAGCTAGCTTCTCGAACTCCCTGATGGCGCATACCTTGTTATCTCATTCCTTGGTTAGGGATCTCAAGAATTTGTCGTTCAGTTCTCCGTTGGTGAAGACACGGTCATACACCCTTAGGCCATTTACAATTTTGAAGAAGTTCTCAAAGGTGTCGGCAATTGTTTCATTGTTCCCTTGTCAGAACGCTTCATATTTTTGATTGAGAAGGGATCTCCGGTCATCCCTTACTTCTTCAGTTCCTTCCATCAAAGTGACCAAGGAATGCCACATCTCCTTAGCTAATTGACAGTGAATCAAATTCTGCAGCATCGAGTCATCGACTGCACTTGCTATAATGTTCTTAGCTTTCTTGTCGAGAGAGACAAGTGCAATCTCGTCTTTGTCGAGATCCATTAGCTTTTTGGGAACTTTCTTGGTAGGGTCGATAGTGGACACATTCATGGGAATGTAAGGACCTTCTTCAACGATCATGAAGATCCTTGGATCCACAGCTTCCATGAAAAATTTAATCCTTTCTTTCCACATGGGAAAGTTATTTTTGTTGCACAGTGGAAGCTTGGCGAAATCTTTGCCCTTGTCCATTTTATGGTAAAATCTTTCAGACAACAGATTTGGATCTGATCAAGGAGTTAACCTTTTGACGATCAACCTCGCTTTGATACCAATTGAAAGAAAATGGTTGTCAACCTAAATCACCTAGAGGGGGTGAATAGGTGAGTTGTGCGTCTTTTGCGAAATAAAAAATAATTAAAGCACAGCACAGAACTGTCTACCAATATCACAGACGACACAAGATTTATAGTGGTTCCCCAACCTTGGGTACATCCACTTTCGCTCACCGATCTAGCAATCAACTAGACTCGGCTACTCCACTATCTCGGATCAAAAATCGATCCTACCCTCGGAACAAAGTTTCTACAAACTCGATCCAAACAAAAGGATCTACACCTCGGAAGATAACACTTCCTACAAACTCGGAGTGAAAAACTCCTACACTCGGAGAAACTTTCTCCTACAAGATTAATAAAGTGTTGGAAAATTATACAAACAATAAATCCAATTAGATCTGAAGAAACGGCCTGAAAACTTCTTCTTATGAACTTTGCAGCACTATCAGAAATCGGTGAAAAGAGTCTCGGCCCAGATCTGGATCTTCTTGCCTTTACAGAATCAGAGAGAGAAGATGAACGGTGATGTCGATCTCGATCTGTAACTTTCTTCAAAATAAATCCTCTGAACTTAGAAGCATTGGCCGGAGAAGATGGTGGTGGCGGCGGCTTCCGTTTCGTGAAAACAGCGAGGAGTCGGCTGAAGAATATTTCTCGAAATAGAATGACAAGAAAGCTTGGAGAATATTTAGGGTTTGTCATTTTCTGATAAGACCTTATATAGAAGAGACTAACGGTCATAATCGGTCATAATGATGTACACGTGGACCAATTATGTCGCGTGATTTAAAAATCCCGTCAGAAAAGGACTTAGCAAAAATTCAGAGAAGGTTCAGCCATATACACGAGTAAGTGAATAGCTACTCGAGTAGTTGAATAACTACTCGAGTACATGAAGGAGAACATACTCGGGTATACAAAGATGGGCTACTCGAGTAGGTAGAAATTAACTACTCGAGTACGCAGTCAGAACTACTCGAGTTTGTAGAGAGACTTACTCGAGTACATAGAGGTTCTACTCGAGTACTGGAGAAACTACTCGAGTATATTTCATAAACTACTCGAGTACATGAAGTACTACTCGAGTGGGATACTTAGAATAAATTCTGAAGATGTCAGCAAGAGCTACTCGAGTAGTTGAACTAAACTACTCGAGAGGAAGTAATCTACTCGAGTAGGTGAAAGATCTACTCGAGTAAAAGACTTAGAAAATTCTGGAGTGGGAAAAATTCAAGATGCACGAGTGAAACATGATCTACTCGAGTAAGTATAAAGAACTACTCGAGTATGTATAATGAACTACTCTGGTATGATTCTATCTACTCGAGTAAGTGAGTATACTTACTCGAGTCCATGACTTAGAAATATTTTGATAAGAGAACTCTTTAATACTCGAGTGTAAAGAGTAATCTACTCGAGTATATAAGTATGCTACTCGAGTATATGACTATGCCTACTCGAGTAGGTGACTTAGCTACACGAGAGATACACTTAAGTACTCAAGTACAAGATTCCTTTACTCGAGTAAATTATACCCAAACTACTCGAGTAGTTATAGACCTACTCGAGTAAAAGACTTAGAGAAATTTTTGATGTTGGAAAACTGTTTCTTCTAGAGTAGTCAACTTCCAATTCATTTCCCATAGTCCAATAGCTTGAATATGAAGTGTATCCCAATAGAGGGACCACACATGAGGCAACACCTTGGAATATGCAATGAGGGATTACATTGCACAGTTCCTGTGTTTGGTGACCCATTGTGGACTGATATTGGTCTATACTTCCCAATGAAATTCCTGCAAACATATAACTCAAACAAAGCATCAAATACAACTTAATTCATCTTAGTTCCAGGGTGACTTCATCAAATCTGGGTTAATGTGGATGTAATACCCAACAATGGTGGTACAGCCGGAATATACCAAAGCCTGCAGGCCGTACACCCCAACGCCTCTCTGGCCTGTTTCTCAGCAAACAACGCGTTGTTGGCACAGGGATTCGAACCCGCAACCCTTGATAAGAAACCTTCAACAGTTCTCATCACCAACTGAGCTGCAGCTCAGTTGGTGATGAGAACTGTTGAAGGTTTCTTATCAAGGGTTGCGGGTTCGAATCCCTGTGCCAACAACGCGTTGTTTGCTGAGAAACAGGCCAGAGAGGCGTTGGGGTGTACGGCCTGCAGGCCTTGGTATATTCCGGTTGTACCACCGTGGTCCGTGGTCTAAAGGTCCATGGGCTACTGGTGGGCCTGGCGGCCTTGGTCTAAATGGCCGGGTCGTTACAGGGGGGAGCCCGAAAGGTGCTCATCCAGTTAGAGCCCGGAGCCTGTTGTTGAACTGGAGGCTACTGCTTCGCCCAAAAGGCATCCAGGATGGCGATGAGCGTCTGCCCCAACTCAGATTATTGAAACTGAGTGGGTTTGGAAGGGGCAGGAGTGCCCCCCATTAGCTCAGCGTGTACTGGAATCTACACGTAAGACACAAACCTATGGTCAGGTTGGCCAATCTTAAGGTCAAAGTTGGACAAACTTAATGTGAATTACATATGGGCACACCACTGCTTCCGCTAATTCAGTTTGTCCACAAACTGACTAACCGAACGGGGGTGGTACCCTTGTTAAATGACTTCTTTAGTTGAAGATCGTGGCAAACTTATCCCATTTGTAAGACCCCCCCCCCCCCTCTCGGATCCCAAAACACGGCACAAAGGAGGGTCTTATGCCCGGAACAGCCGCCTTGCGGTAGCATTAGCACACGGGCTAACCTGTACCACAAGACGCCTATTCCGCCAGCTACAACCAATATCAATATATACATGCAAACCCAACCAAAATATAAGCAAGAAGAAGTCAAATCCACACTATGTATATATGTCCAAATGCATCAAATAAGAGAAGCTAAAACATGCTTCTACAATATCAGAGTGCAGCTATAAAATTGCCCAAACGGGCTACATCAAAATCTCACAACACTCACATCTGTAACCGATGGTAGCGACGACACCGTCACATCAGGCCCTGTCGTCCTGGCCTGGCTGCCCTGCTGCAAAGTCTGCGGCTGCTCTACCTGCAGGGAGATCTCCTAAAAAGGAAGACGTAGCAACCGTTAGTCGAAAAGACTAAGTGGCTTCACATATCCCCCCCCCCCCCCCCGGCGACTCCTCGGCACCGGGCGGAGAAAGGAACAAGGGTAATATATATAAAAGTAGTAAAACAGGTACAAGCAGGTGGTAATAGTACATGAATAACAATATTATAAACTAGCAGTTCTACTTGAATAACAATATTATAAACTAGCAATTCTACTTGAGCAATTAGTAAATCAACAAGTACAAGTAACAACAGCATGAAAGTAACTTAACTGATAAGAGTGTCATACAAACTTATAAGTTAAGGATCGGTTTACATAAAGTAACTCATCGTATAGGAGTGTCCATACAAACTTATGCGATGAGGATCTTGTTGTGCACTGTTATGAAATGATATGTATGTTATGCAATGACTCACCCATGATCACACACATGCAATTGTCATGTCGACACAGACTATAGTTCCCACTATTCGAGCAGTTAGCTAACCTCTCAGGCATCAGCCGTCGTGGCCAGGCGGTGACAGTAGAGCTGGCATCTCTACTACTAGGCGGGTATCCACACTACTTCACCTAGGCCTCCGTACGCCTCAACGCTAAGAACACAACAATGGAGCCCATGCGTAATATGGCCCAGCGGGGTCTCGGGTAGATGTGCACCAAGAACACAGCCCGAACTGGCCTGGTGTGACTCGGAAGGGGCCTCGGAAGAAAGCATGAGGACACAGACCAACCGTTCACTTGGCACGGAAGGGGCCTCAGGACGTGAACACCGGGGACACAGCCCAACCGCCCAAAGTCTAACTGCCAACTCCCATCGGTGTGACGATCGGAGAGCCCGTAGACATGCCACACTATCCTTAACCCAGGATTATGACACCGCGTGTCGTCTCACACCACATGCAAATTCCACATCACGATGGCATGGAAGGGGCCTCGGATGTAAGCATGAGGATACATCCCAACAATCCACTCGGCATGGAAGGAGCCCCGGGACGTGAAAACCGAGGTCCAACCCAACCGTCCATCTATACCGCATTTCAACATTAACTCAACTGGTGATGGCCAACACCGCACTTACATCCATCCACAATACTACCCGTAGGGAGACTACGCTCTAAGTATTGGACAACTACATTTCATTCTAAGCATCATACATACTCATGGCCATGGTTTATCCTTCTATTTGTCATTCCAAATGGTTTCAAAATATTACAAACATGATGCGCATTAATAATAATCTACCAATTTATATCTAGTCATTTCATTCATCATATTATAAACATGATGTGCATTTATAATAATCTATCAATTTTAGCAAGTCATATCATGCAATAAAGCTTGATTCACAATTCAATTTTATGAAATCTAATTAACAAGATTTATCATTCATGGCACTACGGTGGTCAGCATAAAATAGTTCATCAAAATCTCGAGTTAATTTGCAACATCGATTCCACCGAATTCAAATTCATATTATATAAACCCTAGAATTTAAGTACAGAATAAATCTGGACAGCAAATTCGACCGGAGATTCCCAAAGCTACAGGAATCTGGTGAAGATGTGTAACCCCTCCATGGAAAGGTGTTTCCATGGGCTACAACTTTCATACTCAGCCCACAACCCAGATTTGCATATATCCTATTTGAAATCGGCTTCAAAGTTCGTTGCGCACAGAACAACATTTCTGCATGCAGGAATTATCGGATGACATGTTCGTTCAGACTTTTCCGTGGCTACACACTTCACATGAAGACGTGAAACAACCCGTTGGAAAGGTATTCTCAATGGCTTCAACTTTCGTGTTTAGTCGAAAGCCCAGATCTGGCCACAACCTACATGAAAATGGCCAAGAAGATTGCTGTGCAGAATACAGATTCTGCACGTATCTTAAAGAGGGATGAACGGCATCGGTTCATCTTCCTCTACAAGTCAATCTTCCAAAATCACTCCAGAAATTCCACCTCCCTTATTCACCCTCAAATGGCCATGATTCTTCACGAAACCATCCACCCATCATCACATAGAAGAAAGGGGAGGTTGAAGAGATCTAAAACCTAGAACACATGTCCTAGCATGGCCATCCCTAGAAAACTCCTTCTCTCCATCAAAACTCTCTTGAGTCGATATCTCTCCTAGGAAAATAACTAAGATCTAGCACCAAGGGAGAGGGTAGGAAGCTCACCTCATTTCCGGTGTTTCCACTATTTCCGGCCATGGATCGTGTAACGCTTCTCGGCGGCATTTTCTCCTTCATGGCGACGGCGGATCTTCTCCTCTAGAACTAGATCCAGCAACTTCCTTCTCTCATAAGAGTTTCTCTCAGAAAATAGGGGAATGAAATGAGCATGGAAACGGCTAGGGTTTTCACTTCCCTTTTTATATGAAAAGTGACACGGGTAGGGACACGCCCGTGTCCTTGCCCGTGTCCTGTTTGTGCGAAGCATTACAAACAGTTTCAGTGTCAGTTCATTATTCGACGAGGGTAGGGACACACCCATTTCCAATCTCGTGTCCACATGACACGGTCGTGTGCCCTGGACGTGTCCTCCTCTAGATACATCTCGACGAACTTAACTCGACATAACGACACGCGGGTAGAGACACGCCCGTGTCTCTACCCGTGTTATACATTTCATCAATCTCTACACGTTTTGTCGAGTTAAACTTGTCTCACACACACACACGGGTAGGCCCGTGTCTTGCATCATGGTGTCGACATCAGAGTGTCGACACCTCAACATCTGGGTATCGACACACTGTGTCGACACCTGGTTCCAGTGTGTCGACACAGCGAGTGTCGACACACGGTGTCGACATCAGTGTGTCGACACCTCAACCTGGGTGTTGACTCCTTGACCCAGTGTGTCGACACACGGTGTTGACAGCTCAACATCAGAGTGTCGATACACTGTGTCGATACCTTGACTCCAGTGTGTCAACACCTCGACACCAAAGTGTTGACCAATGACTCGGGTGATACAAATCCAATTCACATGTGCTTCCCAGTTGTCAGCACTCCCCCGAACCCAAGTCAGCTCTCCTAACTCAAAAACACGTATGAGGGGCCTAGTGCGATTCAGGACATTACAATTTGTTCGATTCTTGTTCCTTGGGGGCTCTCCAAGATTACCCCCACCCATGGGGAATGCCTCCCCGAAGCGCCATATACCTTCACCTTCCATGGAACTGGTCGAGTGAGTTCTTCCTCCGACACCTCGATCACATAGTCAGCCAGAAAGTCGGCCATCACTTCTGCCTTGATTAAGAGGAGAGAGACAAAGGAGATATTGAACTCACTCAATTCTACCGACCACTTAGCCAACCTGCCCGAATGCTCCACCCCCTCGAAGATGTTGCGGAGGGGGTGGTCAGTCACCACTCAGATTGAGTGTGCCTGGAAGTAGGGTTGGAGCTGTCAAGCCGAGATGACTAGAGCGAAGGCCAGCTTTTCCAAAATGGGATAACGAAGCTCTGCCTTCCCCAGGACTCAGATCACATAATAGATGGTCAACTGCTTCTTCCCCTCTTCCCGGACCAGGATGGAGCTCAAGGCTTCTGTTGTGACCCCAATATATAAAGACATGTCCTCCCCCTCCTTCGGTCCTTGGAGCAGGGGGGCCTGAGTCAACTGCTGAAAGACTTTAATTCAAGGATAGCTAAATCACGTAGAGGAAGTGAATAGATTATTGGTCTCCTTTTTGAGATCTTTTATGTTTCTTCTTCAAGAGCTTTGGCTTTTATGTGTTTTATGCTTTCAAGATGTACATAACATGCACAAAAAAAACAACACAGAAAATCAGATAGTGATTTATAGGGGTTCCCCTAACTAAGGTACATCCACTTTCCCTCCCACCTATTCAACTATCTTATTAGACTAGGAACTTCTCCAAAACTTGCTCCTAAGAGCTTACACCTTAGATCCCTCAGTATCTCTAAGCCTCCTCCAACACTAACTTCTCATCCACAAGAGCGTACAACACAGTGGTCAGCAGACCACCTATCTCAGGCTGTTAAGCCCTACACTTAGGCTGGGAGCATAGCCCTACCTCAGATCCACAAGGAATCCAACACTTAGAGCTCTGCAGTGCTCCTACACTCATTGAACCTCAATTCACCTACCTCAGCCTCACATAAAGTCCTACAGCTCGGGCTTCTTAGCCCTACAGTTTCAGGCACATGGCCCTACTCTTAGAGTGTTGTAGCACTCCTACAGCTCAGTACCCGACAGGTACCTACCTCAGTGCCCTTCCAGGAACATACAACTCAGGCTAAACAGCCCTACAACTTAGATCCATATTTGGATCCTACCTCAGAGGAACGTTGCTGCTACCACTCAAATCCACAAGGATCCTACAAGGTGGAAGTGGGTTGGTGTTATGATTGGTCACAAGTGAAATTTCAATGTGCCAATCTACCTGGGCTGAGATAAACTTATCCAAACCTTGACTCCGGGAAATATATTTCCTGAATCTACTTATCTGGACTAAGAAAATACCTAGACCTAACTTCCTCATCTCAGCACTAGGAATTTTATCCAGCTGGAACTAGAGAAGTAACTACAGCAGATTTTGCTGCAACCAGAGTTGAGAGAATCCCAGCCCTACTCCTTTCTTCACAGTAACAAGGATGAAGATCTTGCTTTGGCCTGTGTTGGAAGTAACTTTAAGATTAGCTTCTCTGCCCCTTTCTGAACTGAGCCAACTACTCAGCCCTATCTCCTTCTTCACAGCTCCCCAAAAGAATGTTCTTTAGGATTTGTTGGCTGGGTCTGTGAAGCACCTACAGCAAGGGTCGGTCCAAGCTGCTACCTTTTTCTCAAAGAATCCCTCTGAGCTAACTTGCTAGTGCATATGAAGATCACACCAACTATCTTGCTGTTGAAGATGTTGATACCAACAGCTAACTTGCTCTTCATCTTGCTAACTTGAGCTTCATGTTTTTCAGCACAACAACAATGGAAGAGAAGAAAAACTCTATGGTTGCTTTTCTCCAAAAGCTATCTTCCTCTGTAAATCCTTTCCCTTTTATTGATTATGACCTAACGGATTTTGAGCAGTGGCCCACTCCATTAATGGACAGCAGCAACCTTGCTTTAATGCCAACTGTTGTACAATAGGTCTGCGACAACATTTGTCGCATACCGTAGCCATCCTGCCACTAATTTGAAATATGTTGACTTCTTGGCTTGTTGACGTCACCAGCTGTGGACTTAGCCAAAAACATCAAGCAATATTAGTATAAGTGTTGAGTGAGGGTCCTTGACTCAATGCCAAATCACTTAGATAGATTAACTGTCTCTTGACGTTGAGTGAGTAACCTTCTCTCAACGCCAAACTACTTAGAATATAAATCTTTTTCTAGGCATTGAGTGATTCAGCTTCACTCAACGCCAACTTGCTTTATTAGCTTCCTGCTTGGCGCTGAGTGAGTGAGCATCACTCAATGCCAAACTCCTTAGACAAAATTATGCCTTCACTAGGAGTTGAGAGCGTTGAGTGAGCACTCCTCACTCAACGCTTTCTGCCTTATGCATTTTCCTGCTTAACTGTCTTAGCGCTTTCTTGTTCTCAGCTGAGAAAAACACTTGTCTCAGCTGTTGTGCTGAGACTAACACTTGTTCTCGACGCTTTTGCCTTTAAACAAAATCTTGTGCTTAAAATACTAGCTTTGACTGACTGTGTATGACTCAACACTTATGAGGCTATGGTGTTGAGTGAATGACCTTCACTCAACGCATGTGGACTTAGCCACTTTTCTGCCTCTTAAACCTTAGGCTTTGACTGTCTCAGCCTACCTCACTCAACTCTGAACTGAGTTCGACGAATGCTGAACTGAGTTCGACGAACTGTGAGCTCAGCTCGACAAACTCTGAACTTAGTTCGACGAATTCAGAATCCAGTTCAACTCACAGACTTTTGTTGTATGGCGTTGAGTGTGTCTTCATCACTCAATGCCAAACAACTTAGCCATATTTCTTCCTATACCTGTATGGCGTTGAGTAAGTCAACTCCACTAAATGCCTATGGATATAGGCACATTTCTATTTTGCCAACAATTAGGCTTAGACTAACTAAGCTATATTCAACGCTTTTGTTTACCTGGCGTTGAGTGAATAGTCTTCACTCACCGTCTGTGGACTTAGTTGCATTTTCAACTGATCCTTGACTTATGGCGTTGAGTAAGCTATCCTCACTCAATGCCTGTGGACTTCGGCAAATTCCTGCCTTTCCAGCATCTTTTCTTGGTGTCCACCATTCTACTTTATGACCACCTATCACATCACTTAGACAATCTGTCTAGTCTTATTCCATGGAACATCCTGAACATGATGAGCGTAAACAACATCAAATATAACTATGCTATTAGTGTTGATGGTGATGCCTCTTCAAATCCACTCTAGGGAACATTGTGGGCAATGGACCCAACAACTGCCTCTTCGAAGCATGGAACGCCTCCTCGCATTACCCAGTCCACTGGAACTTCTTGCCTTCCCTTATCATTTTGAAAAAGGGAGAGCACTTCTCCCCGGCCTATAAAAGGAACCTGCTCAACCCTGCCAGCTTCCCTTTCAACCGTTGTACCTCTTAAGCATTCTGAGGCGATCCCAGCTCCATGATCGCTCAGACCTTGTCAGGATTTGGCTCCACCCCCGCGGGAGTGAGAAGGTGACCGAGTAACTTTCCCCAGCTGGCCCTGAAGACACACTTCAAGGGGTTTAGGATCATCTTGTACTTGTGTAAGGTGGTGAAGGTTTCCTCTAGGTCCCGGAGGTGAGAGTACATGTCTTGACTCTTGATCATGAGGTCATCTACATACACCTCCAGGTTCCTCCCCTTCTATTCTCGAAAGACCTTATCCATCATCTTCCAGTACGTCGCCCCTACATTCTTCAACCCAAATAGAATCATTTTGTAGCAATAGCACCCATCCTCATGATGAGTGAGACATCTTTGATGTCGGGGCGTGCATCCTGAACTGGTGGTAACCTGAAAATGCATCTAAAAAATTCATTACAGGAAAACCGACGGCTGAGTCAACCAGCGCATCGATCCGAGGCAAGGGATAACAGTACTTAGGGCATCATTTATTAAGTAAAGAAAAATCGACACACATACGCCACCGACCATCCCCTTTTTTGACATAACTACATTGGAGAGCCAGTCGGGGTACTGTATTTCTGATACAAAGTCGGCTTTGAGGAGTTTGGCCACCTCCTCCCTGATGGGCCCAGCCAGCTTGTCCACAACGGACCTCTTTTTCTGCTGGATGGGGCAGGCCTCGGATCCAGATTGAGGCGGTGGCAGGAAATGTCTGCATTGATCCCTGGCATCTCCGTCGTGCTCCACGCGAAGACATCCATGTTTTTTCGGATGCAATCCAGCATCCTGCCCTGGGCCTCCGGGGTTAGCCACCCGCTGATGCGAACCTTCTCCACCCTACCTCCAAGGGTGAGAACCCCCATCTCCGTACCTCCTTAACAACCTCCAGCCTGGACTGCTCACCCAATTCTTGAACATCCCCTTCCTCCGGGACAAGGAACTCCTCAGCTTCCACCACTTCCTGTGTGGTCATCACCTCGGCCAACTCCTCCTAGAATCCTGCCACCTCCTGGATGCAGCTCTCCTCCACCTTCATCTCTTCTCCTCCGGACTCCTACTTCGCCTCCTCCATACTCTGTTCCATCTCCTCGGCTCCCTGCTGCCAAGAGATGGAGGTCACTGCGGTGATATAGCATTCTCTTGCCACATTGGGGTTTCCCTGGACCCAGACCAGGATCCCCTAAGCACTGAACATTATGCATTGGTGGAAGGACGAGGGGATGCAGTGGAAGGCGCTGATGTGGGGTCACCCAAAGATGGCAGTGTAGCTGCTGGGGGCGTCCACGATGACTAACCTGCAAGTGCGGGACTGCCCCCCTATAGTAACATGGAGTCCCACACCTCCTTCCACCTCCTTCCTCTCCCCCGAAAATCCAAATAGTGGCCCATCTGAGGCAAGCACCCTCTTTGCATCCACCTTCATTGCATCAAATGCCTTCTTGAAGATGACGTTGACTGAACTCCCATTGTTGATGAGGATCCGGGAGATGGTGAAGTTCTCGACCATTGTCTGGATGACCAGCGTGTCGCAGAAGGGGTCCTCATGGTCTGTCATGTCCTTCCTTGAGAAGGTGATCTTCTCCCCCAGCAGTGGGGTCTGGGATGTGGAGCCAACGCTCCGGCGGTACTTGGTGTGGAGGCTTGTCTTCCGGGAAACCTCGACCACATACCCCCCATAGATCACTCTGATCCCTCCCCAGGCCCAAACATCGGCCCAGTCTTCACACCTGTCCTCCTTTGCCAGAGGCAGGACTTCCTCGATCTGCACTCCCTAGCAGTCTTGTTGCTGTCATTGTTCCCTGTTTCCCCTCATCTCGAGGAACTCTGGGTACATGGATGTAGCGTGCCCCTCCTCTTGGTGGAAGTCATAGTAGGGCAACTACACCATAACTTCTCTTCTCCTTCTCCCTACAGCTCTCCTCCTCTCCCCCAGGGCTATATCCATAACCTGATTTTGATCAGGGAGGGGAGGCCTCTAGCCCCCCTGGCGGTTGTCTCCTCCTTAGAATCCTCTTCGCATCCCCTGGTCCTGCCACTCCGGCCTCCAACCTAGCCGATGGTCCGGCTCATGACACCCCCACCTAGGTTGTTGTTGTTTCTGTAGTTATCGTTATTCCCTTTGTCGGGTCTCAGCTCTCCTCTCCTCCTGACCTCGGCCACCTCTTGGCTCCTTCTCCTCCTTCGTGGCCCCCCTGGTAAACTTCCGGGCGAACTCCGGGTTCGGTGCCTCCCCGTTGACTTCCCTTGCCGCCCTATCCATCAGTTCCTCATAGGAGAGGGACAACACCCTCTTCATCTTCATTCTGAAGAAACCCTGCTGCAGCCCCAGGGTGAAGGCCATCATCGCGGTGTGCCCTCGCATCTCATAGACCTGGGTGACCTCCTCCTGGAACCGGTCGATGTAACTCCCCAAGGTCTCGTTCACACCCTTCTTGATGTGGAACAGGGACTCCGACTCCTTCTTCCTCCTCTTGGAGGTGGTGAACCTCAACATGAACCTCGGCGTAGGTCCTTGAAGCAGTAGATGGAGTTGGCCGGCAACTGGTGGAACCACTATCTTGCCTTCTCCTTGAGAGTGATGGCGAAGAGCCTGCACTTGAACACGTTTGGCATCTGTCGAATAGAGACCAAGTCCTCAAACCACTAGATGTGCTGGACCGGGTCTCCCTTCTCGGTGTAGTGAGACATCTCCGTCTCCCTGAACCCCTCGGGAACTGGGGCAGAAGAAATCAACTCACTTAAGGGGCTACCTACCCAGCCTGGCGAGCCGGAGCATCTCGCACCCCCATCTTGCCGAACCGGCCGCTGCTCGCCGAGCCCGGGAAGACAACTCGTTCGTGGAGCTCGCATCCTCTCTCTTCCTCCGCAACTTCCTTCCCAGCTCGCATGCGTGGAGCGTATTCACCAAGGGAAGGGACCGCGAGTACAGGTGTTGCTGGAGTCGACTACTTGGCACACGCGCCGAGTGTGAACCTGATGAGATCGAGCACCTACTGCCAGAATTCTTTGAACATCCCAACTATGGCGAGACGGGAAGGGGGTGGCGAGTCGGACCTATCCGAGCCTTACACTGATCCTCCCATCATTGAGCTCGCGAAAGATTTTTTGTGTTGACCAATCTCCACGCTCAACGCACCAAAATGTTGAAACTGAAAATTCGGTCTCTGTGGATTTCACCCTTGGGGAAGGGGTGATCGCATACCTACTTTTCTCCTACAAACCAAATAACAAATAAAAAGAAAAGGAAACTAACCCAAGGCTCGGCGTGGACGTCCCACCTCACACCCGGAAGATCTTAGAGCGCTTCCCCTCCTTAGTCAAAAGTCGAAATAAGACAACCTCAGAAAGCGCTAGAAGACTGGGAGACAAGTGAGCATGCATTTTGAGGTACCCATTGGGTCCTATTTATAAATTTCTGAAAACGGCCTGCAAATAGCCAACCTCCGCTGTTCTGAAAAGCTACGTGCATCCCAGGTTGGTCTGCCAACACTGTAACTCTGATGTTCTGAGAGGCTAGAGGCAGGCCAATGGGGGTAAAATGGTAAAAAAAACATGTTGGATCCCTAGTTAGATTTGGGCTAGGTTCACTAATTAGGATGTCTGACCCACAATGTATAGCCAGGGTCATGTGTTTTGAGTCCTAGAGTTTAGGCTAAGTCATTATGTTCAACCTTACATGGACCAGCCAGCAAAAGACCTCAGATTGACTCAAGACTTAGAAGAAATCTAGTTCAGAATTTAAGTTCGACGTTCGTCGAACTCATCTCGACGATTGTCGTGCTCTACTCGACGAACTCAGAGTTAATTCTCTGAGTTGAGCTCGACGATATTTGAGCTCAGGTCGACGAATTCTAGAGTTCAGCTTCAACACATTCTTTCCAGATTTATTTCGCTAAACTTATCTCGACGAAGACAGATTATCAGCTCGACGAACTTGGAGCGCAGAATAGGCAAGTTATCTCCAGAATGTAGTTCGCTGAGCTCATGTCGACGAACAAATTTTCTCAGGTCGACGAACAGGATTCCTCAGCTTGACGAACTTGGATCTCCGGTCGACGAAATCTGTTTAGAGGTCGACGAATTCTGTCCGGCCAGACTTAGAGTTTTTCCCTCATTTCTGTCTTTATTCCATATTACTTAGCAGTAATTTCCTGAAGTAATTAATGCTCATATTCTGTGAATATAGCCGTTAGTGGCATCATTGATTATGGTCTTCATCCGATTAATTACTTGTGAAAGTGCAGGTTAGATCTGATATACTCTAGAGTGGGGGTGAATAGAGTATGGTGCTTGCAGAGAAATTTTTACAACTCTTGTTGTATTCCTAAGTGAACAGGGAAGCAAATAACATGAAGTAAACACAATAACTAACTAAACACAGAACAATCACAGAACAATCACAAATCACAGCCAGAAAAAAAAAGAAAATAAGCAACAAGATGACACAAGGAGCTATAGTGGTTCCCCAACCAATATGGGTACATCCACTCTTCTACCACCCTAGGTAGGAATCCACTGCAGGATGAGTTGATCAGGTGTCCTGCGCACCAATGAGCTTTTGATAAGGTACTCAAAAACCAAACCAGATTTTTTGATCAGGTGTCTTGCCACCACTGATTTTTGACAAGGTCTCAGAAACCGACACAATCTTTTGAAGGGAGTTTGATAAACCCTTTACAGCAGAGAGAGAGAGAGAGAGATGATCTTCTCTGTCAACAATCAGAGAGAAGATAGTGGATGTTGTCAAAGCTCACCCTGAGTTCTTGAGTTGTTCAGGAAGTGAAGCTTTGCAGTAGGGTGATAGGCCTTCAGAAGATTTGATCTCCAGCAAAAGATGATTCTAGCAGCAGCTGAAATGTGTGTTATCTGGAGTCTTGAATGATAATGACCTTTGAACACTGGAATCAAAAAGGGATCTAGAAAATTCAGAATATTGATCTCCTTCAGTGATGTGTGTTCTTGTATGAATTCAGAGACTGAGAATATCTGTAACTCTTTCTCTTTCTGTTGTTGTTGTTATAATTGTTGTTGTGATCCAGCAGAATATGAATATATCTTTCATTCCTTAGATCTGAATAGAATGATTCTCTGTCCAAAATAGCTGTTAGCCTGTCATAAATGACTTCCTTAACTGCATTTTGTCTTCTGGAGGAATGTCCAATAAAACATTCCTTTGAAAATCCCTTGAAACTTGCTCCAGATTAATTGAAACGGCTACAAGATCCTTGACATAAATGCTGAGAATAATTCCATAACTATCTGAATTTGAATCTTGAAAAACGTCGATCTCTCCAGAAAAACGTTGACCTGAGCTCAACTATCGTTGAACTGAGCTCAGAGACTGGACTTAGACTGAAGCAGAAAGCGTCGATCTGAGCTCAATTATCGTCAAACTGAGCTCAGAGATAGGGAAACAAACTAGAGACAGGAACGTCGATCTGAGCTCGAAGATCGTCGAATGGAGTTCGATGACTCGTTGAAGTTGAGCTCAGAGATCGTCGAATGGAGTTCGACGATTCGTCGAGGTGAGCTCAGAGATCGTCGAATGGAGTTCGACGATTCGTCGTCCTGAGCTCGACGGAATGACTTAGTCTCCTGAACTGAAATATCTGGTCTTGAGGGTCTTGAGGGAAGCTTTCAAACCTAAATACTAACCCTTAGACTCAGTTCCAAGTGACCTTTAGATCTATACAAGGTGGTCAAAACAAATTTCCTAAAGGACATAGTGATCCTTGCCCAAATCAGTAATAGGGTGTTCCAACAATCTCCTCCTATTTGGGTTAGGATTACTATTTACAGACATTGGAAAAATAGAAACATTCAAAGCAGAAATGTAACAAAAACCAAGAAAAACATTGCAGAAACACAGACATTATCACAGATAGTTCAGAAAACAAAATTTACTGTTATCTTACAGAATCATTCCTTTTCCTTGCTCTTTATGAGAACTATTTCTCTGTTGGGGTTGAGAGCTTCTTTCTTGGATCTTCTATCATCAGCTGCACCTAGAGAAGTTTGATGTTTTGGCTTGGGGACTACAGCTTCTGGGTGCAGCTTCATATAACTTTCTGAATCAAAGAATTTGCAGGAAGAGTATCTCTCAAGTTCTTTTTTTCTTTGATCTGGTAGAGTAGTGATATTTGATGTATCTTTTCCTTGTTCTCTAGCCTTCTTAATTTGGTCTAGTGCAGCCAATTCTTTCATTCTTGCTGTCCATGAGGTGGGATTATTTTCTGGGTCTTCAAATGGAACGGGAGGCTCATATCTGTTTGAAGAATTATCAGGAGGAGCTCTGGAAGAGACTAGATCTTTAAGCTTATAAGGGAAGGGACCAGAAGTAGTGTCAGAGAGACCTTGTCCTTCCCTTTGATAAATATGTTGCCTGGAATACACTCTGAGTCCTCTTTGATTTCCTCTGTACTGTCCTCTTCTGGACTGGTAGCATCTAGACTGATTTCCTCTATACTGGGATCTTCCTTGAGGTTGATATGAACTTTGGCTTCTAGCAGTAGATTGGAAGGCAGAACTTCCACCTGCACCTGCATCAGGTGAAGGAGGAGGAGGAGGAGGATTGAAATGGGATGATCCTTTGTCATATTTTCTTTTCTTCTTCATGGCTTTCAGTTGATTCCTGGAGTACTGCATCCATGGTTCTGTAATAGGGCAATCATGCAGTATATAATATGGAATATCATTTGTATCTTTCACTTTCTCTGGGGGAACTCTCTTCATGGCCTTGCTTCTGGCTTTCCTTTTTCTTGCAATTGTTGCAGAGGAATCATCAGAGTCAGTTCTAAACTGATCACTGTCTGAGCTTTGTGGACTAACATACACTGCATCAATCCTTTTGAGATATTCTTTCTGTTGTTGAGAGACAGCAGAAACAGCAACATGAGCAACAGGAGCAGCAGGAATTGGAGTAGAAGCAGCACTGGAAGAAGAAACTGTAATAGTAGGTTCAGATACAATAATTTCAGAAACAGTAGGCTCAGACACAGCATGCTCAAAAACAATTGCCTCTGTCATGTGCATATCTTCAGAAACTGAAATAGCAGTAACAGAACTGGCTGAAACATCAACAGCAGTAGTAGGATCAACAGAAACAGAAGGAGCACTGTCCACAGCATTGAAGGAATTGACATAAGAACTTATTAAGCTAGGGTCACAGCTAGAAATAGGCACAATGGCCTTAGTAAGATCATCAGTATGGTGGGCTGGAAGACAGTTGAAGTATACATAATCAAAAACTGACAACAGTGACCTGAGGTCCACTGTAATGACTGCAACTGGAGCTACTGGAGCTTGGTCTGAAGTTACTGCAGCAGGCAATCTCTCAGCTTCATAAGTCATCTCCCCCTGCCTAGATTCAGAGAGAACTGGATCAAGGCACCCAGAAGAAGGGATTGCCTGAGGAGGAAGAAAAGAGGATAGCCTGGCAGACAGCTCCTGAACTGTTTTTAGAAGTGGAGCCAAAGAGGTCTCCAGCAGTAGTGATAGCCTTGGAGCTATCAGCTCATATAGCCTGTCTGCAATAGCTGGAATGTCTACTTGCTTAAGAGGGACTTGAGTAGAGGTAGGGATGGAAGTTGGAGCAGCAGGAGATGTTGTTGGAGAACCTGTGGATGGTGGAAGTGATGGTTGAGTTATTGGAATTGTGGAGATGGAAGATAATGGAATGGAAATGGATGGTGTGAAGGATGGTTGAGCAATGATGTACTGAAGGAGTTGTTGATAAGAAGTGGATGAAGATGGTGGCTCAGGAGGGGATGAAGGAGAATCATCCATATAGGAATTATCTAGAAGAGTGAAAGATGGAATATGAGATGATGAATCAATGTCCAGGTGTGGGTAGTGATGTAGAGGATGGAAGATTTCTTCAGTTAATGTTGGAGTTGGAGAAGGGATTGAAGTTGGAGATGGGATGGAGATGGGGGTTGAAATTATGATGGTGACTGTTGTAGATGAAACAATAGGTGGAGAAGGAGGAGATGAAACAGGCAAGTCTTCTGCAAGGGCAGAAACCTGAGGGGAAGAGACTGAAGCAGTCCTTGTGCCTGAAGAAGAGATTGGAGAGGGCCTATTGGGCTTTACAATCTGTCTGTCCCATTTCCCAAATAGGGCACAGGTAAGCCTCTTGGAGGCATTGATGTGCATCCCACTGGAAACAAGCAGTGCATGGCATCTATTATGAAGAAACAGCCCTGAAATCCTCCCAAAATTAACAAAGTTCTTATTAATTTTCTTCTTGATTAAATCAAAAAAGACTTCTCCCAAGTTCAGTTGCTTCTTGTCCACCAGGGCACCCATCAAACAGAGCTGATACCTAGATATGGTATCATGAGCTGAGTGTTTTGCCAACAGCACTTTTCCAACAACATCGGCAAGAAATCTGTACTCAACAGACAGATTTTTCTTAAGCAGTTTACTAGGGTTAGCTTCTGAATGTCCCATCCTTTCAAGCATATTAGAAAATTCCTCTCTAGAAAGCTCAACAGAATCTTCTCCAGAATTCAATTGAAAAATCTCTGTCAAAGCAGCAGGTGTTAGAGATACCTGAGTTCTTGAGATGGTTCCAACCACTGTGTTCTGATCCAGATTGTGGGCAGTATACACCCATTCCTTTATCTCATCTGCAGCCAATTTTATCCTTGTAGTCATTATGTTAACTAGCTGTTGGTCTTTGAAAAGTTCTAGAATGTCCTTGAAGATTTGATCGCTGTTATTGAAAGAATCCATGTCGATATCAAAGCCTGCGATAAATTTCATTGCGGCCAAGATTGCGACTGAAACTGCCATTGATTCCTGCAAAAACGAACAAACAAACGATCAAGTGTAGAAAAGTTTGGATGGAAAGGGAAAATTTGCAGAGAGTATGAAAGCGCAAAGGGAGAACGACGGCCGAAAAATGTGTTTTATATTAGGGTTCGATGCAGAAAAGGAAAGATCGTGGAACTCTGTTCGACGATCTGGGCTTCTAAAGGAAACTGAAAGGTCATCAACATCGTCGATCTCCGTTCGACGATATTGGAGAGCGTCGAGCTCCGTTCGACGATCGCTGACCTGAAGAAGGATAGTTCAACACTATCTGAGAAGCGCTGAACTCAGGTCGACGATTTTGGAAATCGTCGATCTCCGTTCGACGATCTTGCGGAAAATCGTCGAGCGCAGTTCAGAGACCAAAAACATACTCTATACACAAAAAGAACATATTGATTTGCCTAGTCTTGGTCATTTTTATATTTTTAAAATCTTGGATCTTATTTTAGACTTCCTCCATCTAACATTCCTGTCTATTCTGCATCCAGCATAATCAGCATCTGAAAATCCAGTTAAGTCAAATGCTGAATCTTTTGGATACCAGAGACCTAGATTTGGACAACTTTTTACATACCTAAGAATCCTTTTTACTAAGTTAAAGTGAGACTCTCTAGGGTTCACTTGGAATCTAGCATATATGCATGTAGCAAACATTATGTCAGGTCTACTAGCTGTAAGGTACAATAAAGAGCCAATCATTGCTCTATATGTTGTCTGATCAATAGGTTTCCCATGTTCATCAGCATCTAATACAGCATTAGTAGGCATAGGTATTTTCATACATGATGCTTCAGACATACCAAATTTCTTAACCAGTTCTTTTGCATACTTGGTTTGATAAATAAATATGCCTTCAGCATGTTGTTTGATTTGCAATCCTAGAAAGAAGGATAGCTCACTCATGCTACTCATTTCAAATTTGGAATGCATTAGGTTAGAAAACCTTCTGCACAAATTTGAATCAGTAGAACAAAATATAATATCATCTACATAGATTTGTACAAGTAGGGTATGGGACTTATGGGTTCTAATAAAAATAGTTTGGTCTACTCTACCCCTTATAAACTCATTTTTCAGAAGAAAGCATGCTAGGGTCTCAAACCATACTCTAGGAGCTTGCTTTAGACCATATAATGCTTTATGTAATTTGAAAACATAATCAGGATGAGTTGAAGAGATAAAACCGGGGGGTTGTCTGACATAGACTTCTTCTTTGATATCTCCATTGAGAAAAGCACTCTTTACATCCATCTGGTATACTTTGAATCCTTTGTGTGTTGCATATGCTAAGAAAATTCTTATGGCCTCTAACATTGCAACTGGTGCAAAGGTCTGGTCATAATCTATCCCCTCTTCTTGAGAGTACCCTTGAGTAACTAGCCTTGTCTTGTTCCTTACAATGACTCCTTGATCATCCAATTTATTTCTGAACACCCACTTTGTTCCAACAATGGAGTGATCCTTTGGCCTTGGTACTAGTTCCCAAACTTTGTTCCTTTCAAATTGATGCAACTCTTCTTGCATTGTAATGATCCAGTGTGGATCTTGCTCTACATCTTGAATGGATTGAGGTTAAATTTGAGAAAGAAAGCAAGTGTGTATCAGGTTTTGGTTGACCTGATTTCTGGTTTGCACACCAACTGAGATGTCTCCAATCACTTGGGAGATTGGATGGTCTCTTGATGTTACTAAATCAACAGGAGATGTTGATTGTTCACCAACCTGTGTTGTTGTTTCCTCTAGTGGTACAATAACTGGCTCTTCAAGAAGTTTCTCTTCAAGATGTTGAATGTC
This sequence comes from Platanthera guangdongensis, assembly GCA_039583875.1. NCBI lineage: Eukaryota > Viridiplantae > Streptophyta > Magnoliopsida > Asparagales > Orchidaceae > Platanthera > Platanthera guangdongensis. The sequence goes on along the minus strand of JBBWWR010000237.1, from coordinate 59,931 downwards.
TTCTTCATCCTCACTGCTTTAATCTTTTTGAATAATTTGTAACCTGTCCAAGTCTTCTGCAAGAGAGTGTACCTGCAAGGGTTCTATGGTAGAAGTATTCTTCTCCTTGAAAGACATGTTAGACTCATCAAAAGATATATGAACAGATTCTTCAATTTTGAGAGTAGATTTATTATATACCCTATAAGCTTTACTGATCATGGAGTATCCCAAAAACACTCCTTCATCAGCTTTATTTTGAAATTTTGCTAAGTATCTCTTGTCATTATTGTGAATGTAGCAAATACAACCAAAGATTTTAAAATAATCTACTTTAGGTTTCTTCCCTTTGAGTAATTCATAGGGAGTCTTGCCCTTCAGCTTGTGTATCAAGCTTCTATTCAACACATAGTTGGAGGTGTTCACTGCCTCTGCCCAAAAGGATAGAGGATGATGAGCATCTGACAACAATGTAGTAGCAGATTCAATAAGGGTTCTATTTTTCCATTCTGTTACCCCATTTTGTTGAGGAGTTCTAGGAGCTGAGAAAGTATGCCTGATCCCTTCACTCTGACAGAACTCTTGCATAAGAAGAGAATCAAACTCTGTCCCATGATCACTTCTGATCAGGGCAATGTGAGTATTGAACTCACTTTGTATGCATTTGAGAAACTCTGTCAAACATTTAAAGTTATCAGACTTCTTTCTCAGAAAAAACACCCATGTGAATCTAGAGAAGTCATCTACAACTATTAAAGTATAATATTTCCCTCCTAAGCTTTGTACTGTAATGGGTCCAAAAAGATCCATGTGTAACAGATACAAAATCCTAGGTGAATCACTCTTATTAAGTGACTCTAAACTATTTTTGGTTTGCTTGCCTAATTGACAAGCCCTGTAGAGTCCTTCCTTCTTGTAGGGGCCAGAAGGTAGTCCTCTAACAAGGTTGTCCTTGGATAGCCTAGCAATGATTCTAAGGTTTATATGTCCTAATCTCTTATGTCATAGTTCATTAGGTCTACAAATAGAGTTGAACAAGCATATGTCTACTTTAGTTGAAAGAAAGTCTACTAAATATATGTTACCTTTCCTTTTACCTGTCAACACAATGGTGTTGTCCTCTGATTTTATCTTGCATGAGGATTTGTTGAAAGTCACTTGATAGCCTTCATCACACAGTTGACTGATACTGATTAAGTTGTGCTTCAGTCCTTCCACATAGGCTACTTTCTTGAATGTGACTGTGTCAATCTGGACTGCACCATATCCTTTTGTTAGTCCAAAGTTTGAATCACCAAATATTACTTTGGGTCCATGCTTGGCTTTAAAGGATGTGAAATTGTCCTTGTTTTCTTTCAAGTACTTTGAGCACCCACTATCCAGATACCATTGATGGTTTGATGTTGGATAGGTCTTCTCCTACACATAAAATAATTTATTTGTTTTTGACCCAGTTTACCTTGGGCCTAAGTTGATAACCTTTGAATTCAGAAATAAAAAACATCCCTGGTTGACTCTTATAGCCTTCAGGATGATATCTCCTTGGATGTATTATCCATTCAGTATAAGGTTTAAATCTTTGGGATGAAGGACCCCTAGGTTTGAAATTTGATTTACCTTTGAAAAAGTTTTCAAAACTCTGATCTCTGATCGACGATCGTTGAGCTGAGTTCGACGATCTTGGGTCAGATCGTCGAGCTCCGTTCGAATATCGACTGTGGAAGAGTTCAGGGTTTAGAGATCGTCGACCTGAGTTCGACGATTTTTGTTGAAGTATGATTTTCTTAGGTAGATCAGAATTCTTCCTAGATACCTCTACAACTCCCTTACCTTTATCAGAGATAAATTTGATTGGGGTTGTTAATACTATAGGTTGGCTGGATGAAGCACCCAAGCCCAGTGTACTATTGAATCTTGAGTTCACTGTGCTTGTGATGTCCATTAGCTTGTTACTTCTCCCATTGAGGGATTATTCAAACTTTTTGGCCTCTGATAGCTCACTTTTCAGTGAGGCTATCTACTCCCTACAGCATTCCAACTCCTCAGACAGTTTGAGGTTTTCTGATTTTAAAGTACTGTGTTCAGATAACTGATTTCTGAGAGAAATGATTTCCTTCTCAGATTTTAATAAATCCAAACATAGTGCTTTAAACTCACACTTGAAGTCCTCAAAATGAAAATCAAAAGAACTTATTACCTGGTCCTCTTCAGATTGAGTCTCTGATTCTGACTCTGACTCTTCTGTATCAGAACTTTGTTGTGAGGCATTGATAGCCATCATGCAGAATTCTTTTTCATCAGCATCATCTTCATCATCACTTGAGTTGGATGAAGCTTCAGATTCTTCTTCTGTCTTACTCCAAGTTTTAGCAACAAACCCCTTCCTTGTATTTTTGTTCTTGCTGGAGGAGGGTTTGTCATTGCTGCTCTTCCTGAAGTTCTTTTCTTTTCTCCTTTCTTTCCTGTCCTTCTTGTCCTTGTTTTTATTTTCTGGACAGTCAGGCACAATGTGGCCTGGTTTCCTGCATCCAAAACAAATAATCTATTTGTTATTTGATTTGTCATACCTTGGCTTGTCATGCTTTCTGTGTGATCTTTTCCTGAAATCCTTCCTGCCATTTTGTAAAACCTTTTGGCCAGTAGGCTTAGCAGCTCTTCATTGCCTGTGACCTTATCTTCAGGCTGATCTTCAATGGCTTTGAAAGCTATTGATTTTTCTTTTCTTGTAACTGGTGAGGCAGCCTTCTGCTTTTCTTCTCTATTCTTGATGAGCAGCTCATAAGACTTGAGCTTGCCCAAGAGAGCTTCAGTTGTGATCTCATTTAGGCTTCTGGAATCCTTGATTGGCCAGATCTTTGAGTCTCAAGTGCTTGGGAAGCACATTAGGATTTTATCATTGAGCTCAGTCAGTGAGATCTCTTTGTCCAATGTTTTCAGCTCATTGACTATGAGACTGAGTCTATTATACATGTCTGCTACTGACTCAGCTTCTCCTTTCTTGAAGTTCTCATATTGGGTTATGGGATTAGATCTTCTTTCTTTTCTCTCATCAGCAGATCCTGAGACTATCTCAGATAACTTGTCCCAGATGTCCTTTGCTGATTTGCATTCAGCTACTTTTTGGAATATTTCATCAGACATAGTCTGGGCTAAAATATTCATAGCCTTTGCATTAGCCAATTTCCATTTCTTGATTTCTGCATCTGTTCCTGAAGGAGGCGGAACATCACATGTACTTGTATTTTCTGGAGGTCTTGGACACACTGTCAAAACAGAATTGAAAATGTCTTCATCAATAGAGTTCATATACAGTCTAATCCTTGTCTTCCAAAGTGCAAACTTAAATAGATTGCACACTGGAGGTCTGGTGCTAGCATAATCTTTGTTTTGGGCCATGTTCTGTGAAGAAATAAGTCTAACAACAAACTTAAAACAGACAGATCTAACTAGAGAGATCTTTGTGGTTCAGGTGTTATCCTGTGCAACCACTAAGGTGTGGTATTTTAACCAACCTGAGGTCTGGTATTTTAACCAACCTGAGGTCTGGTATTTTAACCAACCTGGCTCTGATACCAATTGAAAGTGCATGTTAGATCTGATATACTCTAGAGGGGGGTGAATAGAGTATGGTGCTTGCTGAGAAATTTTTACAACTCTTGTTGTATTCCTAAGTGAACAGGGAAGCAAATAATATGAAGTAAACACAACAAATAACTAAACACAGAGCAATCACAGAACAATCACAAACCACAGCTAGAAAACAAAAGAAAATAAGCAACCAGATGACACAAGGAGCTATAGTGGTTCCCCAACCAATCTGGGTACATCCACTCTTCTACCACCCTAGGTAGGAATCCACTGCAGGATGAGTTGATCAGGTGTCCTGGGCACCAATGAGCTTTTGATAAGGTACTCAAAAACCAAACCATATTTTTTGATCAGGTGTCTTGCCACCACTGAGTTTTGACAAGGTCTCAGAAACCAACACAAACTTTTGAAGGGAGTTTGATAAACCCTTTACAGCAGAGAGAGAGAGAGATGATCTTCTCTGTCAACAATTAGAGAGAAGATAGTGGATGTTTTCAAAGCTCCCCCTGAGTTCTTGAGTTGTTCAAGAAGTGAACCTTTCCAGTAGGGTGATAGGCCTTCAGAAGATTTGATCTCCAGGAAAAGATGATTCCAGCAGCAGCTGAAATGTATGTTGTCTGGAGTCTTGAATGATAATGGCCTTTGAACACTGGAATCAAAAAGGGATCTAGAAAATTCAGAATATTGATCTCCTTCAGTGATGTGTGTTCCTGTATGAATTCAGAGACTGAGAATATCTGCAATTCTTTCTCTTTCTGTTGTTGTTGTTATAATTGTTGTTGTGATCCAGCAGAATATGCATATATCTTTTATTCCTTAGATCTGAATAGAATGATTCTCTGTCCAAGATAGCCGTTAGCCTGTCATAAATGACTTCCTTAACTACATTTTATCTTCTGGAGGAAAGTACAATAAAACATTCCTTTGAAAATCCCTTGAAACTTGCTCCGGATTAATTGAAACGGCTACAAGATCCTTGACATAAATGCTGAGAATAATTCCATAACTGTCTGAATTTGAATCTTGAAAAACGTCGATCTCTCCAGAAAAACATCGACCTGAGCTCAACTATCGTTGAACTGAGCTCAGAGACTGGACTTAGACTGAAATAGAAAGCGTCGATCTGAGCTCAACTATCGTCGAACTGAGCTCAGAGATAGGGAAACAAACTAGAGACAGGAATGTCGATCTGAGCTCGAAGATCGTCGAATGGAGTTCGACGACTCATTGAAGTTGAGCTCGGAGATCGTAGAATGGAGTTCGATAATTCGTCGAGGTGAGCTCAGAGATCGTCGAATGGAGTTCGACGATTCATCGTCCTGAGCTCGACGAAATGACTTAGTCTCCTGAACTGAAATATCTGGTCTTGAGGGTCTTGAGGGAAGCTTTCAAACCTAAATACTAACCCTTAAACTCAGTTCTAATTGACTTTTAGATCTATACAAGGAGGTCAAAACAAATTTCCTAAAGGATATAGTGATCCTTGCCCAAATCAGTAATAGGGTGTTCCAACAACTTGCTTAATTTATTGGGATAGTTGGGGAAACTCATTAAAGACATTATTCTCTAGCCGATTTTTATTCTCCAGGCAATCAGCAATTAATGCAGAGAATTCGAAATTCAAAGGAGAATTTTGACAGAGAATATAAAAGAGATTTTTCTCTTTTCAGGAAAAAAGTAGCACAATAATACAAAACCAAAGGACATACATAAAATCTCTCAAACATTCTCTGTGCAGAAAACATCCTATTTTCATCTTGATCTTTCTAAAGAAGAAGAAGAACAACAACAACAACAACAACAAATACAAAATCAAGAGTCTTCTGCAACTTCATCTTCAAGAGATTTCAAGGACAACAATCATTCTATCTGATAGCGGCAACCCCCAACGTGTTAAAGTTGAAGATGATGACGGCGACGGCGACGACGATAGCGGCAACCCCCAAGTTAAAGTTGAAGATGATGACGGCGACGGCGACGGCGATGGCGGCAACGCCCAACGTGTTGAAGTTGAAGATGATGACAGCGACGACGATGGCGTTCTCCTACATGTTGAAGATGATGACTACATGATGTGGAGTTACATGAGATGAAGGCTTTTAAATATTATTTAGTTTATTTCTATTTGCATTTTTATTTTCATCATGTAATGTTTATGTATTTTAGGTGTTGATTTATTTTTATCTAGTGGGCTGCACATAGCCTATGCATTTTGTAAAGCCTATATATAGGCATGGACTTTCACGGTTTTACTCAGAGAATGAAAAAAATTAAAACTTGAATTCAAAATTTGAATTTCCAGCTCACCTCTCTTTTCCCCCTTAGGCAAAATTCGGCCCCCCTCTTCCTCCCTTCCTCTTGGCCGCCGGCAGCCCTTCTTCTCCCCTCCTCTTGCTCGGCCTCCCTCCTCTTCCCTCCTCCCCTTCTCCCTTCATCCCTTTGTGTTTTTTTCTCCCTTTGTGTTTTTTCCTCCATCTCGGCGTGAAGCAAAGGAAGCGGACAAGTTTCTCTCCATCCGGCGACACTCCGGCGGAGTCGTGAAAGAACGATCCTTGAAAGTGAACCGGAATCATCTATTCCGGTTGGGTAACGAGATCTTCTACCTATTGTGTGATTCTCATCTCTTTAGATTTTTAATTGGTGGAATACCTTTGTGTTACTTTGGAATCGTTTTTTCGTTCGTGACTTATCTTCCCGATCGCATGTGTTGTTCTTTCTAATTGTTTAATTTTCCGAGAGGTTTGGCGAGCCTCACTTTCATTTTGTTGGGGGAGATCTACCATTTCCGAACCGAACCTTTCGGTAGATCTCTTTTGGTACAAACATCGCTCGGTCGGACCCAAGATTGGTCCTTTTAGCTTGAGAGAACATCGGCCTCTAGTCGTTTGTTCGATCTTTAATCGGCATGGCTATCGTACGTTAGCGTTAGCGATAGTGGATAACGTTGTTCGTGGGTGTGCTGCGTTTAGATATTGTGTGAGCGTAATAGTAGAAATAGAGAGACGTACGTGTTACACCCTTTGTCGTTATAGCGTCAAACACCGTAGCCTACATTAATTTGGTATCAGAGGGAGGTTCACGTCAATTTCTTAATTGGCACCCTCCCCCTTTTTTTAGCATGTTAACACGCACTTTGTATGCACATTCAGAGTCAAAATAATCAAAACAAAAAATTCTGGTCTGCCAATAGCGGCTTAACTTTCTTATTTTTCAGAAAAAAATCAAAAAAAAAATTAATTAATAATCTTCATATTTTATTCTGCAAGAAATCTATTTTATATTAATTTTACCCTAGTGGTTAAGCGGGAACAATTCCGACAAACCTATTTTAATTGGGCCAGAAGCGTTTCTCATTGTATGTGCACAAATTCCGGATCGAGTTTTCTCTCCCGAGGAAAATCATTAGGTTCCATTAGGGATGTTAGAACACCATTCCAATGTCCGGTAGTGGATGAGATTAAGGCGTTGATTGGCCAAGTAAAGGCTACCCAAGTAGTACCATTTCTCCCAAGGCAACACCCTAGTTATCCTACGGACGGCGCTAGTTCCATACCGATCTTTACGAATGAAGATAAACCAAACACCCAGGCCAAATGGCAAATAACTGATGATTTGTCTACCCTTAAACAAGGGAATAAGTCGGTCTCAGATTATATGCAACTCTTTAAGGATTTGACGGTTAGGAGCGGTGTGAAGGAATCGCCTGAGATCACCCTTTCCAGGTTTCGTAGGGGGTTAAACCCCTACATCCAGGGTAAATTACTGTGTTATTGGCACACAGATCTAGACTCCACTTTTACCACGGCATTAGAAATTGAGAAGCACCAGATTCCTAGGAGTAATGTTCCCTCATATCAGACGATTACTATAGGTGAGTCTAGTGGCGAATCTGGTCTTGTCTCTATTGTGCGTCCGACCCTGATTACGCTCGTAGACCATTTTGCATCTCCCCCTGAGTTGCCTGATTTAGTTGTAGACTACCCTGATGAGTCTAAGGTCGTGCCTAGGACTGTGCCCGTCACTGAGGACGAGGCTGATTATGTTTGTGATTTGAGTGATGATGAGGAGATTGATTACCCTAGTGACCTGGATGAGGATTTCTCCTTTGTGGAATCGTCTCCTCTTCCTTTCGGCGATGTTTCTGAGGCGTCTCACTTGATAGTTATGTAGTCTTCTGATGACCCTGAGTCAGTTGTTATTCCGGCTGAGTCGGAAGTGTTACCTTATGCTGAGAGCTTACCCATTCGTGATTTAGGCGATGAAATGATAGGACTCGAGATGGTTATTTTTAGTCCGAGACATATTGTAGTACCCACTTCTGAGTAATCATCTCCACTTCCCTTCGTCGATGTTTCTGAAACCGTTACTGAGTCTGATTTGAGTGAAGTTTCTAGTGAGGTGATAGAGTCACCCTGTGGCGAATGTGTCTCAGATCGTGAGTTAGGTGATGACAAGCCAGTTGAGTTTTCTGTGAGGGAAAATCTTCTGTTTGATTTTACGTTTGATTTTGATGGCTTGCACCCGGAGGATTTTACTTGAACGATAAATCCGTATTTTGACAGTGGGCATGACTTAGCCCCTCCTCCGGAATCTATCGATGCTCCCATTCCTGAGATCTGTACTGCTACTGATGTCGTGATTTATGAGTTGGAAGAATGTCCTAGAGAGAGAGTTATATTTTTGGAAGACGACACAGAAGTAGACCCGGATGAGCGTCCCCTGATGCTAACTCCGTTGCGTGAATTTAAATGCGATCTTAACTCTCTCCCAGTTTTAGCTTTACCGACTCTCCCTCCTGATATGTTGACCCGACCAGCGGATCCTTTCGGACATGAATTTATTTTGCCTGATTTGAGTCATGTTATTTTACCATCCATGCTGGACCCTCCTTGGGACATGTCTCGTAGTGTGATAATAGATTTTCGTGTTTGGTCATGATGAATGTCTCATTAATTTGGTATCCACTCGACTTTCTAAAACTAACCAAATCTCCGAGAGTACGTTAATGATGTGGCCATCTTTTGTGCCCCCGAATCGCATTCTGTTGGTACCACCAGATCTCATTGGGTTGGTGCCACCATATGTAGTTCCGCTAGTGCCACCCTATTACTTTTCGTTGGCGCCCCATATTTAGTTCCCTTGGTTCCATCTCAAGTAGTTATGTTACCGCTATTTTACATGTCAAGTCTGCCTGCAATAGTATTTGCCTCTCACGCTTTCATTTTACATAAGCACAGTATGGAAGCGCTAGTCACACACATGTCTTCTTATCAATATATCGCTAACTTACATAAGAGGGCATCTCCCTATAAGGTTTTCGGTTTACTCTTGGTGCGACTCGTCCCTGAACGGATGCCTACGGGCACTATTGAAACGTTGGCGAGTCGGCGAGTTAGAACTTTTCGGATTTTTAATCAGTTAGGAGAAACAACATATCTGTGGAAGTTAACCACTGAATGGGGTAATTCCCCTAGTTTAAATGTTTCAACTTTCACGCATTGTGTTTTTCCACCTTTTGAAATATCTAACTCTATGTTTGGTGCCACTGTATTTTCATTTGGGTTGGGGGGTGAGCTTGTTCTTGGATTGTTTTCTCCATTAGTCTCCAACGGAGGTACGTTGACTGTTGATGAAGAAATTTTTCCTCTTTATTTGCCTAATGCTTTTCCCAGTTTTCCCAGGACAATCTTTTTGCTAGACAGGTTCACATTTGGTGTTTTGCTCTCCTCCCCAAGCGGTGGTATTCAGCGTTATGTGATACGATGGTGTGCTCGCCCGGTCTCCGGTGACCCGTGGATTCCGGACTTGGCGATGGTTCTTTTGGATGATGTTCTTCGGCGCCAGCACCGCCATGCCAACTTATCGGTGATGAGTTATTTTGAGCGGGAGAGGATTGATGGCGGCAACCCCGAACATGTTAAAGTTGAAGATGATGACGGCGACGACGACGACGATGGTGGCAACCCGCAAGTTAAAGTTCAAGATGATGACGGCGATGGTGACGGCGATGGCGGCAACCCCCAACGTGTTAAAGTTGAAGATGATGACGGCGGCGACGACGGCGTTCTCCTACATGTTGAAGATGATGACTACATGATGTGGAGCTACATGAGATGAAGGCTTTTAAATATTATTTAGTTTATTTCTATTTGCATTTTTATTTTGATCATGTAATGTTCAAGTATTTTAGGTGTTGATTTATTTTTATCTAGTGGCCTGCACATAGCCTATGCATTTTGTAAAGCCTATATATAGGCATGGACTTTCATGGTTTTACTCAGAGAATGAAAAAAATTAAAACTTGAATTCAAAATTTGAATTTCCCCCTCACCTCTCTTTTCCCCCTTAGGCAAAATTCGACCCCCCCTCTTCCTCCCTTCTCTTGGCCGCCAGCCGCCCTTCCTCTCCCCTCCTCTTGCTCGGCCTCCCTCCTCTTCCCTCCTCCCCTTCTCCCTTCATCCCTTTGTGTTTTTTTCTCCCTTTGTGTTTTTTCCTCCATCTCGGCGTGAAGCAAAGGAAGCGGACAAGTTTCTCTCCATCCGGCGACACTCTGGCGGAGTCGTGGAAGAACGATCCTTGAAAGTGAACCGGAATCATCTATTCCGGTTGGCTAACGAGATCTTCTACCTATTGTGTGATTCTCATCTCTTTAGATTTTTAATTGGTGGAATATCTTTGTGTTACTTTGGAATCGTTTTTTCGTTCGTGGCTTATCTTTCCGATCACATGTGTTGTTCTTTCTAATTGTTTAATTTTCCGAGAGATTTGGCGAGCCTCGCTTTCGTTTTGTTGGGGGAGATCTACCATTTCCGAACCGAACCTTTCAGTAGATCTCTTTTGGTACAACCATCGCTCGGTCGGACCCAAGATTGGTCCTTTTAGCTTGAGAGAACATCGGTCTCTAGTCATTTGTTCGATCTTTAATCGGCATGGCTACCGTATGTTAGCGATAGTTGATAACGTTGTTCGTGGGTGTGCTTTGTTTAGTTATTGTGTGAGCGTAATAGTGGAAATAGAGAGGCGTATGTGTTACTCTCTTTGTCGTTATAGCGTCAAACACCGTAGCCTACATTACTATTAGTCAGAAGTTTCTGGATTACTTCAAGTCAAGGCAGAAGACCTACACCCTGAGTAAGGCTTCAAGTGATTTCTGAAGGAGCCTTGACAATAGCAAATCCACTTGTCTTCTCTTTTGAATAAAGAAAGAGAAGACACCATCAAATCTCTCTCCCCCGCTTGTAAAAGGGTTTATTAACTCCCTTCAAATGTTTTTTTGGTTTCTGGGCACCTGATCAAAAGCTCAAAGGGTTGTGAGATCTCCTTGTAAATAGATCTTGTCGTGGCAGTCACCTGATCGAAAACCTGCTAGCGGATTAATACTAGGGTGGTAGAAGAGTGGATGTACCCAGGTTGGGGAACCACTATAAAATTTCTTGTGTTGTCTGGTTGCCCTTTTTCCTATTGTTCTTGTTGTGGCTATGATAGATTAGTTTGCTATGCTGTGGTAGATTAGATTAGATTATCTTTTCTTTCTATTCCTACTACTGGTTTCACTAATATATTCTGATAATATTTTAAACAGCCAAAAAGTTTTATTACTCTATTCACCCCCCCCCCCCTCTAGAGTAAATCAGATCTAACTCTTATCTTTCAATTGGTATCGGAGCAGGTTCCTTTGGTTATACAAGTTAACACTTGAACCAAAAGATCTTTATTAGATATGATCTTCTTTTTTTCATTGTTTTTCTGATTATTTTCACAGCATGGCACAGAACAATGATTATGCATGCACCAGACCTCCAGTTTGCAACTTAAATAAGTTTGTCATCTGGAAGGCAAGAATTAGACTTTGTATGAATTCAATTGATGAGGACATATATAATTCTATTTTGACATGTCCTCCTCAACCTACAGTTGCTACATCTACCTCTACTTCAAGCACTTATGCTGTTCCACCACCTGAGTGGACAGATGCTCAGAAAAAGGCAAAGATAGCAGATGCAAAGGCCATGAATATACTGGTTCAAACAATGTCAGATGACATCTTACAAAAAGTTGCTGAATGCACATCTGCCAAGGCAATCTGGGATTCTCTCAACCAGATGGTTGCTGGTTTAGCTGATGAGAGGAAGGACAGAAGATCAACTCTCATCTCGCAGTATGAGAACTTTAAGAAAGATGAATCTGAGACTGTCACTGACATGTACAATAGATTAAGTTCAATTATCAGTGAGCTGAAGATCTTGGACAAAGACATCTCTCTCACTGAGGTGAATGACAAAATACTAATGTGTTTCCCCAGCACTTGGGATTCCAGGATATGGCCAATAAAGGAGGCCAGAAGTTTGAATGAGATTTCTATAGAATCTCTTCTTGGCAAGCTAAAATCATATGAGCAACTGATCAAATCCAGAGAAGCTGTAGAGCAAAAAACTCCTCCACCAGTAAGAAAGGAGCAGAACATAGCCTTCAAAGCTTCATAGGAATCAGAGGCCCCAACTGCTAGTGAAGATGTCCTGAGTCTCTTAGCCAAGAGATTCTATAAGATGGCAAGGAAGGACTTCAGAAGAAAGTGATCCAGGTATGATGACAAACCAAGGTATTGTACAACCTTGGGCTCGCGAGTGACCCAACAAGCGAGGAAGGAGGACTGGCGAGATGGGGGGAGGCCTACCCGTAGGAGGCGAGAGGAAGGGGCAGCCCATGAGTTAAAGCGAGACCTCGCTAGGCGAGATCTCGCTAGGCGAGACCTCCTGGCGTGGGCGAGATGGCCCAGCAGGCGAGACCTCCCTAGGCTTGACTGATGCCTCCCCGCTTGCCACATGAAAAAAGAGATGTCTTTACCTTTTTACCCACAAGTGGGATTTTACCTTTGTGCCCCAGGTAGTTTTACATTTTTACCCCTAGAGGTCTGCGCATAGCTCTCTGGAACAGCGGAGTTTGGCTGTTAGCAGACCCAATCCAGGGTGTTTTGATCATTTCAGGCTGATTTAGAAGTGATATTTGCAGATCAGATTCAGAGTCCTATAAATAGACCGATAAGATGCCTGAGAAAGGGGTTGAACCTTTCCACTATCTTCCTCATAGGCACCTAGCTCAGCACTGGCTAGGGAGGGGAAGACTCTCAGTTCCTCCGGGTAAGAGGCAGGACCTCCAAGCTGGGCCCCCTCGGTTTGTTTTCAGGTCACTGACTCTAGTCAGGAGGGTAGCGCAGGGAGAGTACGTGAGGGCTGCATCCTGTTTGGAACGTTAGGAGGGATCAGAAAGCTGGTTCCAACATTTTTGGTGCGGTGAGCATGGAGCGCAGCCCTCGGAGAAGAACCTTGAGCAACCACATGGCGGGAGATCACGGAGAAGGAGAAGGAGGGGAGTCGGATAACCAGGGGGGATTTGTAGGGAGAGCGGAGTTTATGGCTTCGATCAAGGGGATCATGGATCTACTGCAAGGGATCTCGCGGCAGGGAGACTGTTCAACTCCACTGCCCCCAGTGCCAGCTCTCGCGACTCAGGAAGAACTCATCTCGGTGCCAGTAGGCGAGGATGCCCCGGGGAGAAGGCTAGGAAAGGAGGTTATGATGGAAGGGAGCGGGAGAGACATGGCGGGAAGGGAGCTGTTCCCAAGCCCGGCGAGTGTCATCTCGCCAGGGGAGGTCGTCGCGCGAGTAGGGGCGGCGAGACCGGCGGCGAGAGGGTTCCCCTTTTGCGAGCTGATCCTGTCCGCTCCCGTCCCGGAGGGCTTCCGAGAGCCCGAGATGAACTACTATGTAGGGAAGGATGATCCCCTCCATCACTTGCAGTGGTTCGAAGACGCTGTCTCGATCAGACCCATGACGGACGCGTTTAAGTGCCGCCTTTTTGCAATCACCCTAAAGGACAAAGCTAGGGACTGGTTCCATCAACTCCCGACAGGCTCGATATATTGCTTAGAGGACTTAAGTAGGAGTTTCCAGCTCCGGTTCTCCACATCTAAGAAGAGGAAGAGAACCCGGAATCGATCTTTTTAATTAAACAGAAGGCGGATGAATCGCTGGCCCAGTACGTGGACAGGTTTCAAGAAGAGATTTTGGATATACAGGAGGTGCCAGGGTTTGCCCTCTAGATGGCCTTCATGGTGGGACTGCGGGAAGGATTCTTCAAGATGAGCCTCACCCGGAAGGCGCCGCTGTCTTTTGAGGGCTTGATGGAGAAGGCGGTAAAGGAAATAGCGATGGAGGCGGCGAACCCAGCTTTTGCAAAGAAGCTGGCAAGGCTTACTGAGGTAGAGTCGAGGGAGTCAGGTGGGAGGCAACATGAGGCGGGGAGAAGAGAGGAGCCAAGGGCGAAGGCATATCCGGAGCCGGGGTGGAGACAGCAGGGAGGCCCGGCCCCAGGACACGGTAGGGGATTTCCCCAAGGGGGGAGGAACCAACAGGGAGGACCGGGAAGGTTTCACCATCAGGGGTGGGGGTATGGTCATAGACCACCCCTACCCCCTCCGCAGCAGGCCATGGCCATCGGCCGAGGCAGAGGAAGGGGCCGGGAGAGAAGAAGAGGAGCAGGAGCAGGGAGAAGGAGGAACCCTCGGGAAGGAAGACAGGGGGGGAGGTGGTGTTGCCATATTGTGACTTCCACGAGGAGGAGGGTCACGCAACAGCTACCTGCCCAGATTTCTTAGAGATGAGGAGAACCCGAGGTGCAGGAGAACAGCCCAGGCCGGTGCGGATAGAGGAAGTCACAGTTACAAGAGAAGAGGATCGATGTGTGGATCGAACGGATGAAGGGGATCGCGGGGGAATTGGAGTGATCAATGGGGGGGTGGGGATAGAGGCGGCCCGAAAGGCGAGCCTTCACACTATGTACCACCGAAGCGTCGCCTCGACGTCACAATCCCCTCCCCCAGATGAAAAGATTACCTTTTCGAGGAAAGACATGTCGGACCATGAGGACCCCTTTTGTGACGCGCTGGTAATACGGACCGCCATCGAGAACTTCACGGTGTCGCGGATCCTAGTGGACAATGGGAGCCCAGTGAACGTGATTTTCAAGAAGGCATTCCATGCAATGAGGGTGGAGGCCCGGAGGGTGCTGGCGGAAGATGGGCCACTGTTTGGGTTCTCAGGGGAAAGGAAAGAAGCCGAGGGGGAGTGGGACTTCAGGTGACCCTGGGAGGGCTGTCCCGGAATTGCCGCTTTGTCATAGTGGACGCCCCCAGTAGTTACAACGCTATCTTTGGGCGCCCCTTAATCAGCGCTTTCAGATGCGTCCCATCCTCGTTTCACCAGTGCTTGAAGCTGAATTCAGGAGGGACCCAAATCAGGGTGCGGGGGGATCCAAAGGCTGCTAGGGAGTGCTATGTGACGGCAGTGAACACCATCTCCTGGCGGGGAGACGCGGAGGAGTTGGAAAAGTGGATGGAGCAATTACAACAAGAACAGGGGGGCGGGGAGGAGCAAAGAGAGGAGGAAGATGTGGGAGGAGAAGAAGTAGTAATGGTGGGAGGTATTGCGGGGGAACCAGAAATGGCGGAGGAGGAGTTCGGGGAGATGATTGTAGTAGAAAAAGGGAAGGAAAGTGCGAAGGGGAGGTAAGAAGTGGTAAGGAGCTTAGGCCTGGGAGAGAGGCTGGAAGCGGCTGGAAAGGAGGGTGAAGAGACGGAGGTAGCAGAGGGGGAGGAGCCAAAAGGAGAGGTAGGGAGGAGAGAGAAAACGCAGATGGAAGAAGAGGGAGGGTCGCCCGGGGAGGGGGCCCGACCAGAAAAGAGAAGAGCCTCACGACAGGAAGAGGAGGACGCAAGCAAGTGGGAGACAGAGCAGCCGGGGGAGGAGAGGATCATGGCCAACGTAGAAGGCAAGGAAAAGGAGCAGGATGTGCAGGTAGAGCAGGAAGAAGAGGAAGAGCCATCAAGGCTGAAATCGGCCGTGGAGGTCCTCGAGGTGGAGATACGTACCAAGGAAGTCCGAGAAGAAAAGATAAAAATCAGTGGTGAGCTCAGCCTGGAGGATCGGGAGAAGATCAGGACCTGCGTACAGAAAAATATTGACATCTTCGCATGGAGCGCCGCGGACATGCCAGGGGTCGATGCAGACGTCGCCTGTCACCGCCTCAATCTAGACCCCAACACTCGCCCTATACAACAGAAGAAGAGGGCCATCGCCTCCAAGATGGCCGGACCTATTAGAGAGGAAGTGGAAAAATTACTCAAGGCGGGGTTTGTGTCTGCCTGTAAGTATCCGGGGTGGGTGAGTAATGTTGTAATGGTCAAAAAAGGGGAGGGTAAGTGGAGAATGTGTGTGGATTTTTCTCTTCTAAATAAAGCATGCCCCAAGGATTATTACCCGCTGCCCCGAATCGACGTGCTGGTTGACTCAGCCGTCGGTTTCCCCTTTATGAGTTTCTTAGATGCGTTTTCTGGGTACCATCAAATACGCATGCATCCTCCGGACGTTAAGGACGTCACCTTCGTCACGGAGGATGGATGCTTCTGCTTTAATATGATGCCTTTCGGTTTGAAAAATGCGGGCGCGACCTATCAAAGGATGATGGATCGGATCTTCCGAGAGCAGAGAGGAAGGAATCTCGAGGTTTACTTAGATGACTTGATGATCAAAAGCAAGGACCTCGGATCTCATATCCTAGATCTGTAGGAGACCTTTGAAACCCTAAGGGAGTATAAAATGAGACTCAACCCCCTGAAATGTGTTTTTGGTGCTAGCAGGGGAAGGTTCCTGGGACACCTACTCACTCCATCTGGAGTGGAGCCCAACACCGAAAAAGTAAGAGCAATCCTAGAATTGGAGTCCCCTAGGAATGTTAGGGAAGTCCAGCGTCTCACAGGCAAGTTGGCCGGGCTAAGCAGGTTCCTCTCTCGGGCCGGGGAGAGGTGTTCCCCCTTCTTTCGAACGCTGCAAGGAGGCAAGAGATTCGAGTGGACCTCGGAATGTGAGACGGCTTTTCAGGCCATAAAACAACAGCTTACCCAGACGCCCTTACTCCAGGGACCAAGGGAAGCAGAGGTCTTATTTCTATATTTGTGGGTAGGAGCTGTGGCGGTAAGCTCGGTTCTAGTGTGGGAAGAAGGGAGGAAACAATTTTCGATCTATTACGTGAGCAGGGTCCTGAAGAAAGCGGAGCTCGGGTACCCCATTCTTGAGAAGTTAGCATTTGCCCTCATCATCTCGGCCCGAAAGCTCCGGCCGTATTTTCAGGCTCACTCCATACAAGTGGTAACGGATCACCCCCTCCATCGCATCTTGGAGGGGGTAGAGCATTCTGGGAGGTTAGCAAAATGGTCAATAGAGCTCAGTGAATTCGACCTCGCCTTCGTTCCCCGGCTCGCCATAAAGGCACAGGCCGTGGCCGATGTAACGCCCCCGAATTTTCGGCAATTATTTAAGTCCTCGTTTGGCGTTACGTTGGCGCATTCCCGGCTCGTGCCGTTGTTAGAGTACCTCGTTGGGTGTTCGTAGAGTTTTTAGCCTGTGGTATGGTTTCCCCAGCTAGCCGGCGTCTGTTTTGGAGGCCCGGCTGAGCCTCTTAGGGAATCCCTGTACTTTGGCTTCGGGCGAGTTTTGCCCAAGTGTGTGGTCGTCGGAGGTTGTGTCCGACTTCGCCGATGTTTTCGTAGCCCGAGTGTTTAGCTACGGTGCGGATTTGGTCGGAATCCGAGAGCGTTAGTTTCCGCGCCTTTTCGACGGTCGCTAGTTAGCGAGTCGTCATTTGTGCGAGCGTATTTTTCATGTTTGCGCATTTAGGGCATAGCGCGTGTTGTAGGCATGCAAGGTTTTAATAATTTGCGTGTGCATGCCTGCGATCATGTGTTAGGATGTGCATATAAATATATACATATATGTGTTAGTGTGTATGTATAAGTATATTTATATGTGTGAGTATGAGGGTTGGTGTGTGAATATAAATTTATGTGTGTAATTAATAAGTGTATATATATATATGTATATATATATATATATATATATATATATATATATAACCCGATTTTAGGTTATCTTCCCCCCCCCCCCCAAACCCGACGGCGATTCGCAGAACCCGAGCGGAAGAACAGGCGGAAGCCCGGGGCTGCTCCGACCGCCGATTCGCCGCCCAGATCTGCTCGAAATCGTGGTTTGAGGCCGGATCCGTGCTCCTCTAGCCGTGACCGTCGTTCCGAGGTAGTTTTTTTTGGATTCCACAATCGTTTTTTTTTCTTCGATCGGGTGCCGAGGGTTCTGGTTCGTTCATGCTTTGATGGAGTTTTTCTTCCCAGGTTTTCCCCTTCGATTGTTGCTCATGGCCGGCAGTTTGGAAGTGAGTCTTGGCCGAATTTTTTCTTGTTGTGTTTTCCCCAAAAGCAAGGCAAGGCAAGTGCACCCTTCGCCCTTTTCATAAGAATTTCATTATGGTGCCCTTGATCTCCTTTTGCTAAAACTTCAGATTTATTCCTTGCTCACCCAAGTTGGAAACTTTGAGATTTGTTGCTCACCCATGCCTTGGCCGAAATTTCCTAAATGCTTATTATGTTGAGGTTTTGCGGATAGGAGTGTTGGATTTAGTCTTATAACTATTAATTCATCGACATTCATGCTGCATTTTTTTTTTGGGCTAGGGGTCGTGCCCGGATTCCGTTAGGGATTACATTTTTGTTTTGTGTTCTTGTTTAAACCCCCCTTGAGTGCGTAAATGGTGATAGGAGAGGGTTTAGCCCTTTTACTTGATTTACCAGTTATGCTCTTGATGCGGGCTTCACAAAAAAAAATGTTTTAGACCACAAGATTAAAGTCAATATGTTTCTTTTTGTGCAGTAAATAATTAAGATTAGAGCACTCCCCTCCATTGGAAGAGTTCGGTGAAATTAGAGGTATTAGTTTTAGCAAAATAACCGCGGCCAAGCCCTGCAAACGATGACAAATATGGTTAGAGGTAGCAGCTTAGATTAAAAAAAAGGTACTAAATAACAATCAGTGAGACTCAAGTGTGTGACCTAACACGCAAGGTTAAAGTTCTTTCCCCCAATAGTCAATCAAGGAGGTTTGTTTTATTTTTGTGTTGTGGGTTGCTCTAGAGCGTGTAGGGTTCAGTGTGACTTCTTGATGGTTCGTGGAACTACTAGTAAGGGTTTTCCCGAGTCACTCGGTGCTGGAGTAGGATGTGATTTTGAGGTGGGTCGGACCGATGCCGCCACCCTTGTGTTACTTTTTGTCTTATTGAGACAATATGGGTTGTTTGGTTGGGTTGGACTGATGCCACCACCACAACACCTGGAGATATTTAGGCCTGATAGACTCAGTTGGACCGTTGCCACCAGTCTAGGCCCTTGTTGCTGATTTTTTTTGTCCATCTCCAGCACTAGGTGACTCTTTCTGCTCTAGCTTTATACCTGGATTTGTTATTCTGCTAATGCTTCTTGCAGAGATTTGTGATACTTGACTTCACCCGTGCACTTGGTGCACTCCTTTTTACTCACTTATGGCGAGTATTTTCTTTCCTTCACTTGCTTACTTTAGCCCTTACCTGTTGCACTTCTTCTTTTACTACTGTTTCATTTTCATATATAAATATATTTCTTTGCTGAGGCGTTCTTTTCTTTGAATGCCTCAGGTTCAGGTTTATAGCCGGCTGAGCGGCTAGGGTTCTTCTGGAGTTTGCTAGTGTTGTAGCTGCTGCTGAGTTTCTTTCCTCACTCCTGGGAGGTAGGTTCTTTAGACTTGTAGTACAGATATACCTACTCACCAGTGGGTTCGTGTCAGTTGTTGGCGCCCACTAGTGGTTTTTCTTTTAGATGCTTTGTACTTTGCTTATGCTGCAAGATTTCCTGTTTTGGAATTTATTCAACTTGCTTCTGGGATGATTTATGTTAGGTTGCTAGTTACTTTAAAACCTATAAAAAAAATAACTATTATATCAAAAATATAGGCATCATGTTTTCCTTTCTAAAAAGCTTAATTACTATTTTCAAACCGCGTAAAAAGGGTATTTCCTATATATAAGATATAAATTAAATCTAGGGTTTTGCATAGCCTTAGGCGTCCCCTGGGGACGCGTAAGCACCCTCTTAGGATGTTAAAAAAAATGAATAAAGTATTTTCCGCTACGTATAAGTATAATTTTGAAAGGGTGGACTAGTTGATCCACGAAGCCGAGGGATACGGCCTCAAAAATATAATTGGTTTTCACATCATTCAAGTTTTGAACTTTCTTAGTCTTAGCAGTTAGTGGTCGCCTGAGCGTCGACAGTTATCCCCTGTCCGACGTGGCATCACAACGCGCGTTTTCTTCTACTCTGATACTTCTAAAATTTCGGAGAAAATGCGGGTTGTGACAGTTGGTATCAGAGGGAGGTTGCTTGAAGCACGAACACTACACTCATAGCATAACATGAAGTATACGGGGCATATTATGTAGTATGGGATGCATAATATGTGTTCGTATATGGATCCACCATAGGAGGCAACATGTGAGGGTTATGTAGTATGGGATGCATAACCTCACCACATGAATGCGACTAGCACGTTTTCTTTTTCGTTGCATGAAAATGTTATGTAGTATGGGATGCATAACATTTTCATGTGTACGCCGCTCATAACATGCATTAGGGCCTTTTTAGAATGCATAGCATAATCATGCATAGCATAACATTGCATAAGCACAACGTGCCAAGCTAAAGACTTGCGGGATGACATATGTACACACATGGTTTTGAGTCAAAAAGAGATTATAAATTCATGCATGCTCGACTTAGGCACAAGAGTTAGTGTGATGGTGGTGAACCATCTTAGGTTAAGCATGACATTATTTCCCCTGTATAAATATATATTTACACACAAAAAAAACCCCCAGAGCAAGTTGGCAGTGAAAGCAAGTACTTATGTAGGTTTGTCTGTACCTGTTGTTTTGTCCTAGTAGTTGAACTAGGTTCTGATGTTTGTTTGTTGATCTTTTTAGGATGGCGCCTAAGCGTAGAGTGGCGAGATCGACTCCCCAATCTGAGGGCGGGTCTTCTGGTACTCAAAGCGGTACAGTTATGGAAAGTCTGAGGCAGAGCAATGAGGCTCTATCGAGGCAGATGGTGGACGTTCAGTCTCAGATCCAGTCCCTGTTGTCTGTGGTGGCAGGACTAGCCCCGAGAGCGCAGGACCCTGCTGCGGGTTTAGCTGTTCCCGCACCTCCTGCACCTCCAGCCCCTTTGGTGCCTCCAGTGGTGGTGCCCCCGGATATGGCTTTCATCACTCAGTTCCAGCGACTGCGTCCCCCTACCTACGATGGTAAGGCGGACTTCATGATATTGGATGACTGGTTGATCACCATAGAAGAGATGTTTCACTACTCAGGAGTGTCTGATGATCAGAAGGTGATGCTGGCCGCCTATCAGCTAAAGGGGTTAGCGAAGAGCTGGTGGATGAGGGATAAGGAGGGAATGGTAGGAGGAAGCACTTGGGCTTCCTTCAAGGAGATCTTGATGCGGAAATTTCTACCGTTAGTGGAGCGAGACAGGCTGATGAATGACTTCTTACATCTGAAGCAGAGGCAGCTCTCAGTCAGCGAGTATGAGATTGAGTTCAGCAAACTCAGTCGCTTTGCCCCCAGTTTGGTGAGCTCAGAGGAGGATAGAGCAAAGCGGTTCCTCGGTGGCCTACGGAGCGAGTTACAGCAGCTAGCGGTGGCTCATGGAGCAGTGAGTTATGCTGGGGCAGTGGAGGCCGCTTTGAAGGTAGAAGCCATCGAAAACGCGAAGCATAGAGGATAGCAGGCGAGGAATGAGAAGAGGAAAGCTGCTGAAGCAAGGAGCCCCCAAGTGCCTGGTGCTCCTTCGGGGAAGAGGAGCAAGGAGGTTTGTAGTTTTTGCGGCCGGTCGGGCCATCCTGCTGATAGATGTTTCAAGAGGGTTGCGGCGCAGAAGGTGCATGTGCATGCTATACAGGATGCTCCCAGGCAGAATGCGGTGTGTACTTTATGCAAGAAAGAGGGGCATGATGTTGCCCGTTGCTGGTTGAAGGACAAGGTCTGCTATCAGTGCGGACAGAAAGGTCATACCAAGGCCCGATGCCCGCAGCTCCAGTCTGTGCACCGACCAGTTCCTCTTCAGGCGTTTCCACCGCCTCAGTCTATGGATAGAGGCAAAGGGAAGCTGAACGTGATATCTTCAGCGGAGGCTCAAACTTCGACGCAAGTCATTTCAGGTAAACCTTCTTGCTAGTCTTTTACTTTCATTGCAGTTTAGTTTGGCTTGGGTTTTCTGTATTGACTGTGCAATTCCTCGTTGATATTTATATATGGAGTTTTAAGGTAAAGAACCGCTGGGCGCGCGTTCTCTTTGACTCAGGTGCTACCCACTCCTTTGTGGCTAGGGCCTTTGTAGAGCGGTGCCAGCTGGTTCTTGATCGTGTCGGTGATGCCTTTTGCGTCAAATTCCCCTCGGGTGACTCTGTGATATCAGATCAGGGCATTCTGGATTGTCCTATTATGTTGGGGGATTTCCCAGCCAAGGCGGATCTGAAGGTTTTAGACTTGGAAGATTTCGACGTCATCCTGGGTATGGATTGGTTGTCCAGATACGATGCGGTGATCCAGTGCAGTGGTAAGCGCTTGGACTTCAAGAAGGACAACGGTCAGCATGGGAGTATTTATGGCGATGCGTGTCAGGCCTCTCCGGCGATTTCTGCGGTATGTGCTCAGAGGTTATTCAGTTCCGATTGTTTTGCTTGCTTAGTCTCGGTGCTGGGGACTGTTAGCAGTGTGCCGTTGTTGGATGAGATTCCTGTTGTCCGTGAGTTTTCTGATGTGTTCCCTAGCGACCTTCCCGGTCTTCCCCCTGCCAGAGATGTCGAGTTCGTGATTGACTTGGAGCCGGGTACACGTCCTATTGCTAAGGCGCCGTACCGGATGGCCCCGCGAGAGCTGGAGGAGCTGCGTACCCAGTTGGATGAGTTATTGGAGAAGGGTTTCATAAGGCAGAGCTCGTCGCCCTGGGGTGCACCCGTTCTTTTTATGAAGAAGAAAGATGGTTCGATGCGCCTTTGCATCGACTATAGGGAGTTGAACAAAGTCACCATCAAGAACAGGTACCCCCTGCCCAGAATCGACGACTTATTCGATCAGTTACGTGGCAGTTCTGTGTTCTCCAAGATTGACAATCGATCAGGATATCATCAGCTCAGAATCCGGGAGTCTGACATTCCACGGACGGCGTTTCGATCGAGGCATGGACATTTCGAATTCCTAGTTATGTCTTTTGGGTTGACCAACGCCCCATCAGCATTCATGGACATGATGAACCGAGTGTTCAAGGATTTTCTGGACAAGTTTGTGGTCGTATTCATAGACGACGTTCTGATTTACTCACGGAATGTTGCGGAGCATGATCAGCACTTGCGGTTGGTGTTATCTGCCTTGAGAGATCATCAGTTGTACGCCAAGTTGAGCAAATGTGAGTTCTGGTTGCCTCATGTATCCTTCCTGGGTCATGTGGTGAACAAGGATGGCATTTCAGTGGACCCGGTGAAGATTTCTGCAGTGATGGATTGGCATAGGCCGAGCACACCCAAGGAGATTAGGAGCTTCTTGGGTTTGGTCGGCTATTATAGAAGGTTTGTTGAGGGCTTTTCTACCTTGGCAGCGCCCTTGACTAAGTTGACGCAGAAGCATGCGGCGTTCATCTGGAGTGAGCAGTGCGAGGAGGCCTTTCTGGAGCTAAAGAGGAGATTGTGCACTGCTCCTGTTTTGACATTGCCTACGGAGGGCAAGGACTATGATGTTTATGTGGATGCCTCGCATGTTGGGCTCGGAGGCGTGTTGATGCAAGAGGGGAAGGTGATCGCGTATGGGTCGCGGCAGTTGAAGACTCACGAGCGGAATTATCCTACGCATGACCTCGAGTTTGCGGCGGTGATCTTTGCGTTGAAGCTGTGGAGGCATCTACTTTATGGGGCTCAGTGCAAGATTTTCACATATCATAAGAGTCTGAAGTACGTGTTTACTCAGAAGGAGCTGAATCTGCGCCAGCGGCGGTGGCTAGAGTTCGTGGCCGATTATGACGTGGAGATCCAGTACCATCCAGGCAAGGCCAATGTGGTGGCTGACGCCCTGAGCCGCAAGACAGGGAAGATCTTCAACCTCACGGCGGACCGTTTAGTGGAAGAGTTCTTGTTGATGGACATCTCTGTGGGAGGCTGTGATTTGCAAAGCAGTTTGGCAGTGGCAGAGCCATCCTGGATTTCGCTCACCAGGTTGCACCAGAAGGACGATCCCGATTTGTTACACCTGTACCTCAGGGCTGAGAGAGGGGAGTTGCCGGATTTCTCCATCGACGATTCGGGTACCTTGAAGTACCGCGGCAGGTTTTGCATCCCCGCGGTTGGAGACATCAGGAGCACAGTATGCAAAGAGGCTCATGGATCCAGTGTTGCCTACCACCCGGGATCCACGAAGATGTATCATGATTTGAAGCAGATCGCCTGGTGGCAAGGTATGAAAGGGGATATAGCTCGGTATGTTTCTGAATGTTACACTTGCAAGCGGGTGAAGGCCGATCATGGGAGGCCTGGTGGAAAGCTGACTCCTTTGGAAATCCCGACTTGGAAGTGGGAAAGTATCTCTATGGACTTCATCACGGGCTTACCAAGATCTCCAAGAGGATTTGACTCAGTTTGGGTGATCGTGGACCGATTGACGAAGTGTGCGCACTTCGTACCTTATAAGATCGACTACCCGATGAAGAAGATAGCAGAGCTGTATTTGAGTGAGGTCATCCGATTGCATGGAGTTCCCGTAAGCATCATTTCAGACCGAGACTCCAGATTTACTTCCCGTTTCTGGAAGAGTTTGCAGGAGGGTTTGGGCACAGACTTGAGATATTCTACCGCTTACCACCCTCAGACAAATGGGCAGACCGAGAGGGTGAACCGCATTGTGGAGGATATGATCAGGTGCTACATTATAGATCACGGTGGAGCATGGGATGAGCGTTTGCGGCTCATGGAGTTTGCCTACAACAACAGTTACCAAGAGAGCTTGCAAATGGCTCCCTTCGAGGCATTGTATGGGAGGCGATGCAGAACTCCGTTGTTTTGGACTGAGGCCGGTGAGAGGCCGTTGTTGGGTCCTGATGCTCTAGAGGAAATGGAGGTTGCTGTGAAACTCATCCGGGAAAAGCTTCGGTTAGCTCAGGAAAGATATGAGAAAAACGCCAACCGGCGTAGGTCTGATTTGGATTTTTCGGTAGAGGATTTGGTTTTCTTGAAGGTGTCTCAGATGGTTGGAGTGAAGAGGTTCGACAAGAACCGTAAGCTGGATCCGAGGTATGTGGGCCCATTCAGAATTTTGGAGCGTATAGGTGTGGCAGCATATAGGTTGGATCTACCCGCCAACTTCCCTGGCATGCATAATGTCTTTCACGTAAGCCAGCTGCGAAAGTGTGTGCGGAGCAGAGGGCAAGTCTTGGATGTCGTGCCCCAGTTGGAACCCAATCTCTCGTATGTTGAGGTGCCGATCCGCATCTTGGATACTCAGGACCGGGTGCTGCGGTCGAAGTCTATCCCGATGGTGAAGGTTCTTTGGAAGAATCAAGATTTGGAAAGCGCGACTTGGGAGCTAGAGTCGGCGATGAGGGAGGCTTACCCTAGCATGTTCTCCTTATCGTTGGGTATGTTCTATTTCTAGTAACTTTTATATTGTTACTTCCCTCTTTAGTAGTAGTAGTAGTGTACGTAAAGTTTCGGGACGAAGCTTTCTTTTAGGGGGAGTGACTGTAACGCCCCCGAATTTTCGGCAATTATTTAAGTCCTCGTTTGGCGTTACGTTGGCGCATTCCCGGCTCGTGCCGTTGTTAGAGTACCTCGTTGGGTGTTCGTAGAGTTTTTAGCCTGTGGTATGGTTTCCCCAGCTAGCCGGCGTCTGTTTTGGAGGCCCGGATGAGCCTCTTAGGGAATCCCTGTACTTTGGCTTCGGGCGAGTTTTGCCCAAGTGTGTGGTCGTCGAAGGTTGTGTCCGACTTCGCCGATGTTTTCGTAGCCCGAGTGTTTAGCTACGGTGCGGATTTGGTTGGAATCCGAGAGCGTTAGTTTCCGCGCCTTTTCGACGGTCGCTAGTTAGCGAGTCGTCATTTGTGCGAGCGTATTTTTCATGTTTGCGCATTTAGGGCATAGCGCGTGTTGTAGGCATGCAAGGTTTTAATAATTTGCGTGTGCATGCCTGCGATCATGTGTTAGGATGTGCGTATAAATATATACATATATATGTTAGTGTGTATGTATAAGTATATTTATATGTGTGAGTATGAGGGTTGGTGTGTGAATATAAATTTATGTGTGTAATTAATAAGTGTATATATATATATATGTATATATATATATATATATATATATATATATATATATATATATATATATATATATATATATATATAACCCGATTTTAGGTTATCTTCCCCCCCCCCCCAAACCCGACGGCGATTCGCAGAACCCGAGCGGAAGAACAGGCGGAAGCCCGGGGCTGCTCCGACCGCCGATTCGCCGCCCAGATCTGCTCGAAATCGTGGTTTGAGGCCGGATCCGTGCTCCTCTAGCCGTGACCGTCGTTCCGAGGTAGTTTTTTTGGATTCCACCATCGTTTTTTTTCTTCGATCGGGTGCCGAGGGTTCTGGTTCGTTCATGCTTTGATGGAGTTTTTCTTCCCAGGTTTTCCCCTTCGATTGTTGCTCGTGGCCGGCAGTTTGGAAGTGAGTCTTGGCCGAATTTTTTCCTATTGTGTTTTCCCCAAAAGCAAGGCAAGGCAAGTGCACCCTTCGCCCATTTCATAAGAATTTCATTATGGTGCCCTTGATCTCCTTTTGCTAAAACTTTAGATTTATTCCTTGCTCACCCAAGTTGGAAACTTTGAGATTTGTTGCTCACCCATGCCTTGGCCGAAATTTCCTAAATGCTTATTATGTTGAGGTTTTGCGGATAGGAGTGTTGGATTTAGTCTTATAACTATTAATTCATCGACATTCATGCTGCATTTTTTTTCGGGGCTAGGGGTCGTGCCCGGATTCCGTTAGGGATTACATTTTTGTTTTGTGTTCTTGTTTAAACCCCCCTTGAGTGCGTAAATGGTGATAGGAGAGGGTTTAGCCCTTTTACTTGATTTACCAGTTATGCTCTTGATGCGGGCTTCACAAAAAAAAATGTTTTAGACCACAAGATTAAAGTCAATATGTTTCTTTTTGTGCAGTAAATAATTAAGATTAGAGCACTCCCCTCCATTGGAAGAGTTCGGTGAAATTAGAGGTATTAGTTTTAGCAAAATAACCGCGGCCAAGCCCTACAAATGATGACAAATATGATTAGAGGTAGCAGCTTAGATAAAAAAAAGGTACTAAATAACAATCAGTGAGACTCAAGTGTGTGACCTAACACGCAAGGTTAAAGTTCTTTCCCCCAATAGTCAATCAAGGAGGTTTGTTTTATTTTTGTGTTGTGGGTTGCCCTAGAGCGTGTAGGGTTCAGTGTGACTTCTTGATGGTTCGTGGAACTACTAGTAAGGGTTTTCCCGAGTCACTCGGTGCTGGAGTAGGATGTGATTTTGAGGTGGGTCGGACCGATGCCGCCACCCTTGTGTTACTTTTTGTCTTATTGATACAATATGGGTTGTTTGGTTGGGTTGGACTGATGCCACCACCACAACACCTGGAGATATTTAGGCCTGATAGACTCGGTTGGACCGTTGCCACCAGTCTAGGCCCTTGTTGCTGATTCTTTTTTGTCCATCTCCAGCACTAGGTGACTCTTTCTGCTCTAGCTTTATACCTGGATTTGTTATTCTGCTAATCCTTCTTGCAGAGATTTGTGATACTTGACTTCACCCGTGCACTTGGTGCACTCCTTTTTACTCACTTATGGCGAGTATTTTCTTTCCTTCACTTGCTTACTTTAGCCCTTACCTGTTGCACTTCTTCTTTTACTACTGTTTCATTTTCATATATAAATATATTGCTTTGCAGAGGCGTTCTTTTCTTTGAATGCCTCAGGTTCAGGTTTATAGCCGGCTGAGCGGCTAGGGTTCTTCTGGAGTTTGCTAGTGTTGTAGCTGCTGCTGAGTTTCTTTCCTCACTCCTGGGAGGTAGGTTCTTTAGACTTGTAGTACAGATATACCTACTCACCAGTGGGTTCGTGTCAGTTGTTGGCGCCCACTGGTGGTTTCTCTTTTAGATGCTTTGTACTTGGCTTATGCTGCTAGATTTCCTGTTTTGGAGTTTATTCAACTTGCTTCTGGGATGATTTATGTTAGGTTGCTAGTTACTTTAAAACCTATAAAAAAATAACTATTATATCAAAAATATAGGCATCATGTTTTCCTTTCTAAAAAGCTTAATTACTATTTTCAAACCGCGTAAAAAGGGTATTTCATATATATAAGATATAAATTAAATCTAGGGTTTTGCATAGCCTTAGGCGTCCCCTGGGGACGCGTAAGCACCCTCTTAGGATGTTAAAAAAAATGAATAAAGTATTTTCCGCTACGTATAAGTATAATTTTGAAAGGGTGGACTAGTTGATCCACGAAGCCGAGGGATACGGCCTCAAAAATATAATTGGTTTTCACATCATTCAAGTTTTGAACTTTCTTAGTCTTAGCAGTTAGTGGTCGCCTGAGCGTCGACAGTTATCCCCTGTCCGACGTGGCATCACAACGCGCGTTTTTTTCTACTCTGATACTTCTAAAATTTCGGAGAAAATGCGGGTTGTGACAGCCGATTTCCTGGTGGACTATGTAGTGGAGGTCCCGGAGATGGAGGCGTCCCCTCGGGCAACCTGGAAGATGTTAGCAGATGGAGCGTCGGGGAAAAATTCCTTTGGAGGAGGAGTGGTCTTGATCAGCCCGGAGGGCACCTAGATTGAGCAGGCCTTGAAGATCCATTTCGCAATCACCAACAACCAAGCGGAATATGACGCGGTCATTGCGGGACTCAGGTTAGCCCGGGAGCTGGGCATACAAGACATTGAGGCCTCGACAGACTCCATGGTGGTGGCAGGCCAGATCAAAGGGGAGTTCGAGGAAAGGGAGCCCACCCTCCAGTTGTATCTAGGTCAAGGACATCATAGGGCAGTTCCGAAGCTTCTCCATCCAGCATGTCCCGAGGGAGGAGAGCACTCAGGTTGACCAACTCGCCAAGTATGGCCCTCGAGCGGGGGGAACAGTGACGGAACTCTTCAGACCGTCTATAGAGGAAGGGGAGCTCATGGAAATATGCCAACAGAGGTCGTGGATGGACCCCTTTATCACCTTTTTGGCATCAGGGCAGTTACCCGCAATGGAACTCGACAGGAAGCGTACCAGATATAAATCGGCGTACTACCTGCTGAAGGATGGAGTTTTATATCGCAAAACCTTGTCGGGTCTGCTGGCCAGATGTGTGTCAGAGGAGGAGGCACCCAAGGTCCTGAAAGAGATTCACTCGGGAGAATGTGGGAGTCACTCGGGGAGCCGGACTCTAGAAGGGAGGGTGCTGAGGCAGGGGTACTTTTGGCCCACCCTCCGGAGAGATGCGGAGGAATTCGCGAAAAAGTGTCAAAAGTGCCAGGAATTCGCCCCCTTCAGCTCCTTCCGGCCCAGAGGTTGCGGACCATCACAGCTCCCTGACCATTCGCTATATGGGGACTAGATCTGGTGGGCCCCTTTCCCCAAGCAAGTGGCCAAAGGAAATTCTTGATAGTCATGGTGGACTACTTTTCAAAGTGGCTGGAGGTAAAAGCATTGGCTAAGGTAACCTCGCAGGTGGTCAAGAACTTCGTGTGGGGGGAGATCATCTGCCAGCATGGGTTGCCCCTAGCCATTGTGACAGATAACGGACCACAATTTGCAAGCAGGAAGTTCGTGGATTTCTGCATTCGTTTGGGGATAGATCTCCATTTTGCCTCTATTCATCATCCACGGAGTAACAGACAGGTCGAAGAGGCTAATAAGGTCATTGTCAATCTATTGAAGAAAAAGGTGGAGAATCTGAGAGGAAGCTGGGTGGAGCAACTACCTTCAGTACTGTGGGCCTTGAGGACCACACCAAACACAGCCACGGGGAAACCCGTTTAAGCTCTCTCATGGCTCAGAGGCCGTCATTACCTGTCGAGTTTGAGGTCGCATCACCAAGAGTAGTGGTTGCAAGGGAAGGAGCCGAAGGATGGAGAACAGAGAACGGAGAAGAACAGAGACTTTTGTTGGATCTCGTGGAGGAGCTCCGGGATTTAGCGATGGTCCGGCAGGAGGAGGTCAAGCGCCGGATGGCGAGGTACTTCGACAAGCATGTAAGGGTCAAACAGTTTGTGAAAGGAGATTTGGTCCTGAAAAAGGTAGACGCGGCGGGTAGAGGAGCCTCCGTAGGGAAGCTTAACCCCAATTGGGAGGGTCCTTTTGTAGTAAAAGAAGTCTTAAAGTCAGGAGGGTACCACCTCCAGGATGTGGACGGGGTATCCCTCGAGCGGGCCCGAAGTGGGGATGATTTAAAGAGATTTTACCCGTAGCGCTCTATTCCATAGCACCCTTTTATTATCATTGTGTAATGCTTATCATCCCGATGTGTTCTTTTGATGCGAGGAAAGTGTGGGTGACCTTTCTGAGGCACCAGGGGCGAGATGATTTGTAGAAACAGCCCCGAGCAGACCTGCTGACCAGGCTCCCATCTAGCTGGAAGGGCTGTAGGCTCACTCGGTGGTTGGTGGCATTTTGGAGAGGAGACCCCGAGCAGACCCGCTGACCAGGCTCTCATCTAGCTGGCAGGGCTGTAGGATCACTCGGTGGTTGGTGGTGTTTCGGAGAGGAGACCCCGAGCAGACCCGCTGACCAGGCTCCCATCTAGCTGGCAGGGTTGTAGGCTCACTCGGTGGTTCATGGTGTTTTGGAGAGGAGACCCCGAGCAGACCCGCTGACCAGGCTCCCATCTAGCTGGCAGGGCTGTAGGCTCACTCGGTGGTTGGTGGCATTTTGGAGAGGAGACCCCGAGCAGACCCGCTGACCAGGCTCCCATCTAGCTGGCAGGGCTGTAGGCTCACTCGGTGGTTGGTGATGTTTTGGAGAGGAGACCCCGAGCAGACCCGCTGACCAGGCTCCCATCTAGCTGGCAGGGCTGTAGGCTCACTCGGTGGTTGGTGGCGTTTTGGAGAGGAGACCCCGAGCAGACCCGCTAACCAGGCTCCCATCTAGCTGGCAGGGCTGTAGGCTCACTCGGTGGTTGGTGGTGTTTCGGAGAGGAGACCCCGAGCAGACCCGCTGACCAGGCTCCCATCTAGCTGGCAGGGTTGTAGGCTCACTCGTTGGTTGGTGGTGTTTTGGAGAGGAGACCCCGAGCAGCCCCGCTGACCAGGCTCCCATCTAGCTGGCAGGGTTGTAGGCTCACTCGGTGGTTGGTGGTGTTTTGGAGAGGAGACCCCGAGCAGACCCGCTGACCAGGCTCCCAAGGCTGTAGGCTCACTCGGTGGTTGGTGGTGTTTCGGAGAGGAGACCCCGAGCAGACCCGCTGACCAGGCTCTCATCTAGCTGGCAGGGTTGTAGGCTCACTCGGTGGTTGGTGGTGTTTTGGAGAGGTGACCCCAAGCAGACCCGCTGACCAGGCTCCCATCTAGCTGGCAGGGCTGTAGGCTCACTCGGTGGTTGGTGGTGTTTCGGAGAGGAGACCCCGAGCAGACCCGCTGACCAGGCTCCCATCTAGCTGGCAGGGTTGTAGGCTCACTCGGTGGTTGGTGGTGTTTTGGAGAGTAGACCCCTAGAAGACCCGCTAACCAGGCTCCCATCTAGTTGGCAGGGTTGTAGGCTCACTCGGTGGTTGGTGGTATTTTACAGAGGAGACCCCGAGCAGACCCGCTGACCAGGCTCCCATCTAGCTGGCAGGGCTGTAGGCTCACTCGGTGGTTGGTGGTGTTTCGGAGAGGGGACCCCGAGCAGACCCGCTGACCAGGCTCCCATCTAGCTGGCAGGGCTGTAGGCTCACGCGGTGGTTGGTGGTGTTTTGGAGAGGAGACCCCGAGCAGACCCGCTGACCAGGCTCCCATCTAGCTGGCAGGGCTGTAGGCTCACTCGGTGGTTGGTGGTGTTTTGGAGTGGAGACCCCGAGCAGACCCGCTGACCAGGCTCCCATCTAGCTGGCAGGGCTGTAGGCTCACTCGGTGGTTGGTGGTGTTTTGGAGTGGAGACCCCGAGCAGATCCGCTGACCAGACTCCCATCTAGCTGGCAGGGCGGTAGACTCACTCGTGGGGACAAGTCTAAGGGTAAGAATTCGCATGAGGAAAGATCCATGTTCATCAGAAGGTTGATAGTCCCTAAAACAGGGAGGGGCCAGGAATCGGGCCAGGGAAGAAGGTCCCTGGCCGGCACTCGCCATAGCTGATCTCGCAACTGGCGGGAGGGTTTTCCTCATCCCAGGCACAAGTGAGCTGAAGTGGCCGGAACTGACCGGGCGAGACGGCCGGTCCCCAGGGATTCCGGCGCGAGATAATCTCGCGGCGCGGCGAGCGCTAACGGTGGGTGGTAATCAAGATAGGGGCGAAAAGCGATAAAAATTGCCTCGCGCTGGCTTCTAAGTGAGAGGGCAGACGATAAAAGCAGCAATTAAACAGCGTCCAAAAAATAGTCTTACACCTTTGACTAGTAGCTAAGCGAGATGGCAGAGGCTCAAGGTGGCAATTAAAATAACATCTAAAAATTTGCCACTTGATTAACTATTACACAAGACGCCCCAAAGAGGGAAGCGACAATTAGTATATAAAAAGTTTTAAACAAAAATATCCATAAAGCGGGGACACCTCGCTCTCCTTTTAAGGAAGTGAACCAGAATCACAAGTATTAGACAAAAGAAGATGGCGAAAGGAAGATATTGCAGGGGATGGTACGCTACTCACTATCAGAGGAGGCGATGCCGTCCGACTCGCCGTATAAACGCGGGACCAAGTCGCGGACGGTCACCGTCTCTACATCCGCGCGCACCACTCCTAGCTCCTTCATCATCTTGAGGACAACCTCCGCCGTCTTGATATTTGAGTCCCGGCAGATGACGTCCACCTCATCCACGGAATAGCGAGAAGGAACGGGAAACTGATCCGGTGGGGGTCGCGCTGCTCCGGAGGCGGAGATTCTCGGCTTTCAGCTTCTTGTTTTCCCCCTCCAGCTCCTCAATACGCGAGCGCATCCTGTTGGCCGTCTCGGCATCCTGCGGGAGGGGGGGGGGAAGTAAGGGAATATAAGAAGCAAGAGTAAGACTAGCAAGGCAAAGATAAGGAAACTTACCACGCCGCCCTGACTCTGCGCAAGGAGGTTGTCAGCAATATGCAACCGCTTCTCCAGGTCAAGGGACTTCTCGCGCTCCGCGGCGAGACCGGCCTCCGCCTCTTTCCATTTCCTGTTGTTGAAAATGAGGCGGCGCGAGACGCGGTGCGCGAGCTCCAAGGAGCGAAACTGCGAGTGGGCACTTTTTAGAATGAGGTCCCGTGATGCCTCGTTATCAGCAGGCTCGGAGCCAAGACCGCCATACAGCCCAAAACCTAAGGAGAAGGCATGACTGGTGGGGTGGTCCTGTTCCTTCCAGGAAGGGAGAAGGGTGGACACCGACATGCGGTTGAAGTCTTGCTCCCATATCAGCACCGGCTCGCCGGCGTCATCCTCCGTCACGGGCCCCATATTATAATTAGGGTGACAGGCGGGAGTCGGGCGGCTGGATGAGCCAGTCTCGCCAGGAGGAAGCTGAGAGGGCTGAATATGCTCGTGGGCAGCTGGTTCTGCAGAGACCGTCTCGCGGGCAGGCGAGATGGGTCATCGCGGAGGCGAGGGAGACGTTAGGGTGATGGGGGACAGAGACCCCGCTAGCTCTTCTCTTTCCTTGGCCGGTTTTTCCTTCTCGAAGGACACGGATTTCTTCTTCTTCTTGGGGCTGAGGCGAGAAGCACCCTCGCCCGCGGGCCTCTTCTTGGCGGCAGGGGTCAGCGTATCTTTCGCAGCCTCCGCCGCCATACTCTCCAAAGCGAGAGTTCGATTGCTCTGGTAGGGGGATGGACGGGGACGGTCCTTTCTCCTAGATAAAGTGACAGTCAGCGGAAGGTAAGAATTTACGGGGACAAAGAAGGAAATAGAAGTGTACCTTCGCCGGGGAAAACGGCGGGGAGGGAGTCAAGGTCTCGCCGCAGGTATTGGACTTCAAAATTCTTCCCCACGAAGAAATCGCAGAGCTCTTTTTCGGCACCCCCCACCTTGGGGGTATCATAATAGCACTCGGCGGGGGATACAGGGGCGAGAGGGATGCCTCCCAGATCCCCGCGGATGAAGACGAACCGCGTCAACCAATGGTGGTTCTTGTTCGGCGTCTCGCATACTTTAAGGCCTTGGCCTGTGAAGTAAGAGATGCCGTCGTCCTTGGCGTGGTAGACAAACAGCTTGCGGAAGGCGGTTAGACTAAACTCGATACGCTCTCGCCGCAGGTAGCAGGCGAAAGCGATCAACATGGAGATGGCGTTGGGGTTGAACTGGGCCGGTACGACCCCAAAGTAATTCAACACTAATTTGACCTCCGGCCAGAGGGGAAGCCTCAGCCCCGCCTCGAAGTGCGAGACCGGGAAAGCCAGCTCGTTGGGATAGAAGGTGTTGATGCACTCGCCCACCTTGGGCGGGCGAGACGGGTAGCTATCAGAGAGATACTCGCGGGCGAAGCGAGCGTGGTCTTCCTCTGGCAGCCTACCGAGAGGGAAGTCATGGTCCACGAAGCGCTTCCCGCAGCGGCTGCGTCCGTCGCCCTCTTCAATCTTCTTCTTTCCCATAATTGGCGAGAAAGCGGCGAAAGAAAGAGTGGATGGCCCAGGGAGAGACGCGAGATGGCGAAGGAGAGACGGGAACCGGGATCAAAAGAACGGCTTAGAATAATGAGAGGGGCCGTGGTTGGAGATATTTATAAGGGGTAGGGAAAAAGGCGGGAAAATCAGGCGGCGGGAAATGAGAGGACACCCCGACGCTTCGTTCTTTCCCCCTCTCTCTCTCTCTCTTATCTCACTCTCCCTATCTGACTCTCTCTCTAGAACTCAAGAGGCGGGGGCACCGCAGAAACCCTTTCGAGGCAAGCCATCATTACAGGATTAATAAAATAAAATAATATCTAATCATGGCAATAATGAAAAGACGGCATGATATGACCAGTGCATGACCAAAAGTCTAAAAATAAATCGCCCGCAGAAGGGAACATCTCGCCCAAATAAGTTTATACAACATCAGTAATAAAACAGCGACATTGATAAAAACGAGATCCAGAGAAGGCGAGACGGGACTGCGACAGTCTACTTCCGCACCCACTACCAGCGGCCATCTTTACCTCTCGCGCATGGCGGGCGGCTAGGAAGATGAAAGGCGCGAGCGGCAATCACGCCGCGGAGCGCGAGACGGAGATGTTCATCTGTCTCATTCAGTATGGCCTGGGGGTCGGTCCCGTCTAGCACCCCGTCCGCTTCCACCATTGCGGAAAGGCGGTGGTGATCTGCTTCAATCCACTCCATGCGCCAGTCGGAGGCTTGCTTCTCGAGCTCCATCTCAAGGATTATGTGTGTATATTTGCGGAACATCCTGGAAATCCTCCGCTTCAATTCCAGAGGGTCCATGGGGTCACCCAGGTAGTCCTCGATCTCGCCCGGATGGGGAAGAGGCGAGAGGGGGGGAGACACGGGAGCTTCCTCAGTATCGGAATCAAAGTGGATGCCTGCGGAAATAGCGAGAGATCACAAGCAAGGGTGAGCCCGCATGAGTCGGATAAAAGAAGGCGAATCAACCGAGAGGCGAGAAGGGAAGAGATCTTACTTGGGATTCGAGGGTTCCCCACAACTCGCGAGAGGTTTTCTCTCCGCGAGGGGGGTGGGGAGGCCGCCTTGGGCGAGTCTATGCGCTGAGGAACTTGACTTACATTATCAGGGGGACTGGCAGACACCGTCGAATCAGCGAAACTTCCCTGAAAAAGCATAGTCAGACAGGCGAAACAAAAGAAAGGAAAGATAATGTGATCACCTGCTTCTCCCCAGAAGAAGCGAATGGGTTGTCTATCAGAGCGGCAGAAGAGGTTGCGCCCGCCGAGAGAGGGGCGCAGGCAGCTTTCGTCCTTTTTGTGCGAGAGGGCGGAGAGGCTAAGGGGGGAGTACGCCCCAGATCTGGGAAAAGGGCGTCTGTGTTGGCTTTGTTTCTCCTTCGCACAATCGCAAGGCGCTCACGAAAACTTTGGCTATGAGACATTCCGAAAGAAGAGAGGATGAAGGCAAAAGAGTTCCAAATGAAGGCTTTCTTCTCATATTTATAGGCCATATGGGGGGGCACCCAAGATTCTCATAAAGGAATCCTAACATCGCGAGCCACGGTTGGACTGTCTTTCCGAGGTTAGGGCAACCTCGAAAAGAGCGGCGATTGTGTACAACCTTGGGCTCGCGAGTGACCCAACAAGCGAGGAAGGAGGACTGGCGAGATGGGGGGAGGCCTACCCGTAGGAGGCGAGAGGAAGGGGCAGCCCATGAGTTAAAGTGAGACCTCGCTAGGCGAGATCTCGCTAGGCGAGACCTCCTGGCGTGGGCGAGATGGCCCAGCAGGCGAGACCTCCCTAGGCTTGACGGATCTCTCCCCGCTTGCCACATGAAAAAAGAGATGTCTTTACCTTTTTACCCATAAGGGGGATTTTACCTTTGTGCCCCAGGTAGTTTTACATTTTTACCCCTGGAGGTCTGCGCATAGCTCTCTGGAACAGCGGAGTTTGGCTGTTAGCAGACCCAGTCCAGGGTGTTTTGGTCATTTCAGGCTGATTTAGAAGTGATATTTGCAGATCAGATTCAAAGGCATATAAATAGACCGATAAGGTGCCTGAGAAAGGGGTTGAACCTTTCCACTATCTTCCTCACAGGCACCTAGCTCAGCACTGGCTAGGGAGGGGAAGACTCTCAGTTCTTCCGGGTAAGAGGCGGGACCTCCAAGCTGGGCCCCCTCGGTCTGTTTTCAGGTCACTGACTCTCCTCAGGAGGGTAGCGCAGGGAGAGTACGTGAGGGCTGCATCTTATTTCGAACTTTAGGAGGGATCAGAAAGCTGGTTCCAACAGGTATGACAAAACACTCACTAAAGAGGTTGTTTGTTTTGGGTGCAGGAAGTCAGGACACTTTATCTCAGAGTGTCCTGAGAATCAAAAGAAGGAGAAAAGAAGAGAAAAGGAATCCAGGAAGCATCACTACAGCAAGCCTTCTTCCAGCAAGCATAAGAGAAAAGAGAAGGGCTTTGTGGCTGAAATCTGGAGTGATACAGATGATGAATCTTCATCTTCTAGATCCAGTGAAGAGGAAGAAGAAGCGAAGGCAAGAGAAGTTTGTCTTATGGCTATCAATGCCTCTTGTAACCCATCTAATGCTGAAGAACAAGCAGATGAGTCAGACAATTAAGAATCTGAATCAGAGGCAGATCATGTATTATCTTCCTTTGATTATAATTCAAATAGTTTCAAAACTGAATTTAAATCTTTATGTACAGATTTACTAACTTCTGAAAAAGAAATTAAAATACTTTGGGAAAAATTAACAGATTATGAAAACCTTGTTTCTGAAAATATTAAATTAAAAGTTGAATTAACTTTAGCTCAAGAACAAATTATATCATTAAAATCTGAGTTAGCGGAGGCCAGGCAACTTGAAGAATCCCTAAATGGGAGAATCATCTAGTTGATGGACATCACAAGCACAGTTAATATCATGTTAAATGGCAAGCTGGGCTTAAATGCCTTATCAAGTCAACCCCCACTAATTCAGAAAAATATTCTGAAAACTCCAATTAAATTTGGTCCTGAAAAAGGAAAAGAGAAAATAGAAAATGATAATAATATTAAACAAACTGAATCAACACAAAAGAATAAGAAAAGGAAAAAGAATAAGAAAAATCCAAATTATACCTATGATCAACAGATTTTTTCGAACTCCGATCGACGAAATGTGTAAAGTTCGTCGAACTCAAGTCGACGAACTCTGAACACAAACTTTCACTATAATTATTCGTTGAACTGCGATCGACGAAACTAGTACGGTTCATCGACCTGAGATCGACGATTTTGGGGCCCAGAGAATGAATATTCTCATTCTCTGAGTGGAGTTCGACGAACTCATCCCCATTCGTCGAACTCAGATCGACGAACTCACTTAAATTCGTCGAACCCAGTTGAAGTTAACAGAAATTTCAATTTTTCTAAAACTCATAATCAACCAAGATCATCCATAAACCAATTTAATCAATGGATTATACCACCTAGAAGATATCACCCTTTAGGTTATAAATGTCAACCTGAATATTCTTATATCTCTAGTTTTAGTTATGTGTGTAACGCCCCGAATTTTGTGTGCAAGTCGGTCGAGGAAAAAGAGTTTTTGGTGCCTGTAGGGGTACACGGCCTAGGACACGGGCGTGTCCAAGGCCGTGTCTGGCTGGTGATTTTTGGCCGTTTCCAACCCGAGAAGGACACGGCCAGGAACACGACCGGATGACACGGGCGTGTCATCCGACACGGGCGTGTGCCAACCCGTGTCCCTATCCGTGTCCTGATGGGTCGTGTCCGTTGCCGTGGCGGTTATGCGTGACATGCCCACGAACACGGGCGTGTCGAGGAACCCGACACGGGCGTGTCAGGTCAGACACGGGCGTGTCTTGGACTGTGTGCATTTCTCAGTTCGACGATCATGCCTGGATCGAGGCACACGGCCTTGGACACGGCCGTGTGCCAAGCCGTGTGCGGTCCAGGTCTGGGGAATTTTGTGCAGATCCGAGCCGTTCATTTTCTTTAATTAGGATCCAATGGCCCAGATTAAATCCTGCTCTGTTAAGGCCGGGAATAGGGAGTTATTCCCTCATTTTCTCTCCAAAGTTCTCCCCTTCCAAAGTGAGAGAGGAGAGGAAGAAGAAGGAGGTTTCCGGCCGCCGGCGGAGCATCGGAGCGCCGTTTGGAAATCGGAGAGCGGATCCGTGGAGGGAAGGTCATTGCGAAGAGTTCTAACCGCGTAGTTTTTCCATGGCGCCAAAACGGACTACAAGGGTAACGATTCTCAACTCGAGCGCTTGAATCTCTTTCTTTCCGCATAAGGAATCCCGCTCCCGCGAGTATGCGGTGAGTGCGTGGTGTTCCTTGGGGTTGACGGGAATAGTCCCCCTTGTGTTGCATGTAGAGCCCGGAATCGTAAGTACGGGCATAGGCATTGTGTGTGAAGCCTACCCGGACGTGTTTTGTCTGGATCGGTGATGTTGCATTTGATATGGTTTTGCCGGAGAAGACTCCGTGCTTTGGATTTTTCGGGTTTCCACGCGGTAGATTGTAGCAGGGATCCTTGAAGGTTAGCTTCAAGGCGCACCCGGAAAATTGAGCGGAAACGTGTTCTGCTAACTTGGCGGTCTGGGAACCGGCCTTGATCATAACTGGGTTATGAGATTGTTTTGGAAAATTTGGGATCCGAGAGAAGCTTGGCCCGCGCAAAGTTCCTTAAATTGGACATGCGGCGTGAGCAACGGGCAAGTGGAATTGGACCTAGGCTATGTGGTTCGGTGCGAGAGACCCGAAGACGGGGACTGGCCGTTGGCATAGTCGGAGCCTTAGACGGTGGTCATAAAGGCTAAATGCTCGCATGTTGTTGCCATCCTGGGGATGGTGGTGAATGCACTGATTTGTCAGGGTTAACCATGAATGTGCCCTGAGTGCACGGGGTGTTTGGCCGTGCGAGCCTACGCCTGTGGCGAATTATAATTGCAATATATATATTGTTGGGCTAATGTTTTGCAGGGAAAGAGCACCGCCGTCCCGAGTAAGGGGCGGGGTCGTTATAATTTGGTCGGCTTTTAGCTGACCGTTGCTTTATTTGCCACCGTGCGGTGGTATGTGCTTGCAGGTGCTGCGGAGCCGAGCGCCAAATAGCGGGCTGGAGCCCATGTTGCTGTGCTGGCCCTAGAAGGCCGTAGAATAGCTGTTTTTTATATTTCATGTGTGGCCGGCCTGCGAGCCGATGTACGTAAAACACTATTTATGAAGTGAACATTTGTAAGGCCATAAGGCCATGTACCCGTTTCTGTGTATTTGGGGTTTCTTTCCTATTGTTGTAACTGTGGACATTCATATTGATGGATTTATTTTTGGGTTCTTTCAACTTTAAAAATCTTCCGCTAGAATGCTCTGTGATTAGGACGAGTAGTCTTAATTAGATGGTTTGATTTATTCATTTAGTAACCCTTCCGACTGTCTGTGGTATATGGCGTCGGGTTCCAGCTGGACCTTCTGTTATATGTCATGCGACGGATGGGGGTGTTACAATTTGGTATCAGACTTCTGGTTACGATCAATCTTAAATGAATTCGTGGGCGAATTCTTTTAAGGGGTGGTGAGCACATGTGTGCGTCATCGTTATAACATTAAAAAGAACCCATGAATGTCCACTTAGGAATGAAAATACACTTGTTTTGTGGAACCTGAGTGTTCCAATGATTGCTTTTAGCAATTTGTTTGTCGTCTAATCGTGTGTCTTTGCTTTTATAGGCTGCTAGGAGCGGTGCTGGTCAGTCAGAGCGTCCGCAATCAGCGGAAAGTAGTGCACCAAGGGACGTGCCTGCTACACCTCCTTCAGCGGAAACCATCAGGATGGTGGCTGAAGCCGTGTTCGCAATGATAAATGCCCAACCTGCGGGGCAAATGCATCGCGCACCTCCTGCGGATGAGCAAGAACCGGTTAGGGCGGCAGAGCCGAGAGTGGTTGAACGCGCAGCAGTTGAGTTAGTAGAGCCGAGGAGAATTACGGAGCGGCAGCTAAAGCACGTGATGGGCTTTAATCCTCCGAGGTTTAATGGGGTTGGAACGCCAACTCAAGCTGAGGACTGGCTTTCTTCCATAAAGAGGGTGTTGACGGCCACAATGACTGAGGAGTGGCAGAAGACCACCATAGCGACTTTTCTTTTGGAAGGTGAGGCGAGGCTGTGGTGGGACGAGTTGGAGTTTCATCTTCTAGTGGGAAGGCAACTTGCGGATGTGCCGATGGAAGAATTTTCAAGATTGTTCCTAGCCAGATTTGTACCTTCTGCTCAGAAGTTGGAGATGGAGAATCAATTTCTTGGGTTGACTCAGGGATCCAGAAGCGTGGACGAATATTTGCATGAGTTCACACGGTTGGGTCGTTATGCTGGTGCTATGTTTTCAGAAGAAGAGAGGAAGACCAACCGATTCTATGAGGGTCTTCGTGGCGATTTACAGTTACTCCTTGCTGGGCCTAAGGCGCAGGGCTTCCTAGCCTTGGTCAATTCGGCCCGATCGTTGGAAAAGGTTGCGAAGAAAGTTCAAGAGAAGAGGGACCCAGGAGAAAGGAAGACCGAGTTCAAGGTGCCAAGTAACAAGACAGGTTTCCGCAGATGGAACAAGAAGCGGAGGACTTCAAACTCAGCCCCTTCGGCTGATACATCGGGGGCAACTACAAGTCGAGTCCCCGGAGCTTGCTACAACTGCGGGAAGACGGGGCATTTTGCTCGAGAGTGTTGGAGCGGACGTTCAAAGTCCGAGAGGAGACCTGGAGCGACTTATGAGGAGAAAGGGAAGGCGGTGGAGTCAACCGCATCCCATCATGCTCCAGCCCAGCCTAGAGTCTACAACCTTGGTCTACAGGAGGCCATAAAGCAAGCAGACGTGGTGACAGGTATGAGTTAAATTCAGTGGTTTAACTTTTATAGTTATTACCTGTGTATTTGTTAGCTTACGTTTGTTAGTGCTAGGCTTTGTGTTAATCTTTGGGTTTCCGGCGAGAGCCCTTTTTGATACGGGAGCATCACATTCCTTCTTGTCTGAAAAGTTTATATCGCGCATCGGAGTTCCGTTCTCGATGGCAGAAAACAAGTTGGATGTGTTGTTGCCTAATGGGTGCTCAATGCGTGCGGATAGGATCTGTGTTGTAAAGATTCGGATTGGAGACCGGGAGTTTGATTTGCGGGCGTTGGTTCTACCATTAGTGGAGTTCGATGTAATCTTCGGTATGGATTGGCTCTCGGAGCAGAGTGCATGCATTGATTGCAACCGTAAAGAAGTCAAGTTGGGTCTGGACACTGATCGGGAGACTACTTTTGCGGGCATGAAGGGGTCAGGGAAAGTTCTGATGTCGGCCCTTCAGATGTTCAAGGCAGTTCGGTCTGGGGCAGAACTATATGTCACTCTAGTGCAGACTTCGATGCCTAAACCTAGTTTGGGCAACATCCCAGTTGTGTCCGAGTATCCTGATGTGTTTCCAGATGATCTCCCAGGAGCCCCTCCTCAGCGGGAGATAGACTTTACTATAGAGCTGGTACCGGGTGCCAAACCGGTGTCACGCTCCCCCTATCGGATAGCCCCAAGAGAAATGGCAGAGTTGAAGGTGCAACTGCAGGAGTTGCTAGAGCAAGGTTATGTGCGTCCAAGTTCGTCGCCTTGGAGCGCACCAGTTCTCTTTGTTAAGAAGAAAGATGGGAGCTTGCGGCTTTGTATCGATTATCGGGAATTGAACAAACTTGCGGAGAAGAACAAATATCCAATCCCGAGGATTGACGATCTATTTGATCAGTTGGTTGGGTCAACTGTATATTCGAAGTTAGATTTGAAGTCTGGTTACTATCAGTTGAGGATAAGGGAGAGCGACATTCCAAAGACAGCATTCAGTACGCGGTTTGGGCATTTTGAGTTCACAGTCATGCCGTTTGGGTTGACGAATGCTCCATCCGTGTTTATGGATCTGATGAATAGAACGTTCAGAGAATACTTGGATCAGTTCGTGATAGTATTTATTGATGATATCCTGGTATATTCGCGGTGCGAGGAAGATCACTACAAGCATTTACACCTGGTGTTGGAAACATTGAGGAAAAGTCAGTTATATGCAAAGTTCTCCAAGTGTGAATTCTGGTTATCCTCGATAGCGTTCCTTGGTCATGTTGTCAGTGGAGAAGGAATAGTTGTGGATCCGGCGAAGATAGTGGCGATACGGGAGTGGCCTACTTTGACTACGGTGGCAGAGGTCCGGAGTTTTCTGGGACTTGCTGGCTACTACAGGCGCTTCGTAGAGAACTTCTCGCGGATAGCACTACCACTCACGACGTTGACAAGAAAGGATCAGAAGTTTGTGTGGTCTCCGGAGTGTGAACAGGCTTTTGTAGAGTTGAAGAGGCGGTTAACCACGGCGCGTATTTTATGTTCGCCAAGTGGTACCGAAGGGTTCGAGATTTATAGTGATGCTTCAGGCAGTGGTTTGGGCTGTGTTCTGCTACAGCATGGGGAGAGTGATAGCTTATGGTTCACGACAATTGAAGGTTCACGAGAGGAATTATCCGGTCCACGACTTAGAGTTAGCGGCCGTGATTTTTGCTCTAAAGCTTTGGAGGCACTATCTGTACGGTGTGAAGGTAGATATTTACACCGATCATAAGAGTTTGAAGTACCTATTGGACCAAAAAGATCTGAACATGAGGCAGAGGAGGTGGATGGAGTTCTTAGGGGACTACACCTTCAAGATACACTATGTGCCTGGGAAGGGAAATGTAGTGGCGGATGCGTTGAGCCGTAAGATTCCCGCACAAGCCAACTGGTTATCAGTGCATGATAAGAGATTGGTCCAAGAGTTGGAGGCATTGGAGATATCTTGCTTTGACAAGCAGTCTAGTGCCGAGGCGAAACTGTTTTGGACAGAGGTGCAGTGTGACCTAGCGGATAGAGTTCGGCGGGCTTTGGTTCAGGATGGTAGCATGAAGCAAATACTAGATGGATCTTTGGATGGGTTAAATTCCCAGTTTGTGGTTGAAGATGGGTTGCTAAGGAAGGACGGTCGTCTATGCGTTCCTAGTGCGGATAATATTCGGGAGGAGTTGATGTATGAGGCTCATCATACCAAATACTCAATCCACCCGGGAAGCACGAAGATGTATAGAGACATGAAGAAATTATTCTGGTGGCCGGGTTTGAAGAAGGATGTGGCGCTTTATGTGGCCAAGTGTCGTACTTGTGCATTGGTGAAGGCGGAATGCCAGAAGCCCGGAGGTTTCTTGAAATCACTTCCTATCCCAGAATGGAAGTTTGACGATATATCTATGGATTTTGTGCACGGTTTGCCGAAGTCGCAGAAAGGAAATGACGCCATTTGGGTGGTCGTAGATAGATTGACAAAGGTGTCGCACTTTATCCCAATGAGAAAGGAAGATCCAGTAGAAAGGTTAGCCAAACTCTACGTGGATAATATTGTACGACTGCATGGTGTGCCTCGCAGTATTGTTAGTTATCGTGATGGACGCTTCACGTCAAATGACTGGAGGTTGGTGCATAGTCTGTTGGG
This sequence comes from Platanthera guangdongensis, assembly GCA_039583875.1. Lineage (NCBI taxonomy): Eukaryota > Viridiplantae > Streptophyta > Magnoliopsida > Asparagales > Orchidaceae > Platanthera > Platanthera guangdongensis. Next base: position 16,079 of record JBBWWR010000237.1, on the reverse strand, counting down.
TACTAAGCTAAAGTTCAGCACAGCCTTTCACCCACAGACAGATGGCCAAACCGAGAGAGTCAACAGAACTATGGAGGACATGCTTCGCATGTGCGTCCTAGATTTCGAGAAGCATTGGGAGGATCACCTGTACATGGTGGAGTTTGCGTACAACAATAGCTTTCAGGCAAGCATTGGAATGGCGCCTTTCGAAGCTTTGTATGGGAGGAAGTGCCGTACGCCGTTGTCTTGGTTGGAGGCAGGCGAATCAAAATTGTATAAACGTCAAGCGGAGGAAGATGCCACTTCAATGATACGGACAATTCAGGAAAGGCTGAAGATTGCTCAGGATAGACAGTCAAAGTACTACAATGCCAAACATAGAAATGTGGAGTTCAACGTTGGCGACATGGTATATTTAAAAATCAAGCCGTTCAAGGGTGTATCGCGGGTTCGACGCTTGAAGAAGCTGAGTCCGAGATACCTTGGACCATTTGAAATCTTGGAGCGTGTTGGCGAGGCGGCGTATAGATTAAAGCTGTCGACGGAGTTGAGTGGGCTGCATGATGTATTCCACGTATCGGTGTTGCGTAAGGCAGTTCAAGAGGCTTCGCAGATCATTGCAGACGATCAGGTACCGGTTGATTATGAGTTAACAACAAGGGTCAGACCAGTACGAATTGAAGATGTTGCGGTCAAACGACTCCGCAACAAGGAGGTCAGAATGGTTAAAGTCCGTTGGGATAATTGCGGACGTGAGGAGCTTTCTTGCGAGCGAGAGCAAGCTATGTTGGAGGAATACCCCGAGTTATTCCACTCAGGTATCATTTAGCTTTTGTGTACCTTTGCTTAATTTCGGGACGAAATTCCTTAAGTTGGGGAGATTTGTAACGCCCCGAATTTTGTGTGCGAGTCGGTCGCGGAAAAAGAGTTTTTGGTGCCTGTATGGGTACACGGCCTAGGACACGGGCGTGTCCAAGCCGTGTCTGGCTGGTGATTTTTGGCCGTTTCCAACCCGAGAAGGACACGGCCAGGAACACGGCCGGATGACACGGGCGTGTCATCCGACACGGGCGTGTGCCAACCCGTGTCCCTACCCGTGTCCTGATGGGTCGTGTCCGTTGTCGTGGCGGTTATGCGTGACACGCCCACGAACCACGGGCGTGTCGAGGAACCCGACACGGGCGTGTCAGGTCAGACACGGGCGTGTCTTGGCCCGTGTGCATTTCTCAGTTCGACGATCGTGCCTGGATCGAGGCACACGGCCTTGGACACGGCCGTGTGCCAAGCCGTGTGCGGTCCAGGTCTGGGGAATTTTGTGCAGATCCGAGCCGTTCATTTTCTTTAATTAGGATCCAATGGCCCAGATTAAATCCTGCTCTGTTAAGGCCGGGAATAGGGAGTTATTCCCTCATTTTCTCTCCAAAGTTCTCCCCTTCCAAAGTGAGAGAGGAGAGGAAGAAGAAGGAGGTTTCCGGCCGCCGGCGGAGCATCGGAGCGCCGTTTGGAAATCGGAGAGCGGATCCGTGGAGGGAAGGTCATTGCGAAGAGTTCTAACCGCGTAGTTTTTCCATGGCGCCAAAACGGACTACAAGGGTAACGATTCTCAACTCGAGCGCTTGAATCTCTTTCTTTCTGCATAAGGAATCCCGCTCCCGCGAGTATGCGGTGAGTGCGTGGTGTTCCTTGTGGTTGACGGGAATAGTCCCCCTTGTGTTGCATGTAGAGCCCGGAATCGTAAGTACGGGCATAGGCATTGTGTGTGAAGACTACCCGGACGTGTTTTGTCTGGATCGGTGATGTTGCATTTGATATGGTTTTGCCGGAGAAGACTCCGTGCTTTGGATTTTTCGGGTTTCCACGCGGTAGATTGCAGCAGGGATCCTTGAAGGTTAGCTTCAAGGCACACCCGGAAAATTGAGCGGAAACGTGTTCTGCTAACTTGGCGGTCTGGGAACCGGCCTTGATCATAACTGGGTTATGAGATTGTTTTGGAAAATTTGGGATCCGAGAGAAGCTTGGCCCGCGCAAAAGTTCCTTAAATTGGACATGCGGCGTGAGCAACGGGCAAGTGGAATTGGACCTAGGCTATGTGGTTCGGTGCGAGAGACCCGAAGACGGGGACTGGCCGTTGGCATAGTCGGAGCCTTAGACGGTGGTCAGAAAGGCTAAATGCTCACATGTTGTTGCCATCCTGGGGATGGTGGGGAATGCACTGATTTGTCAGGGTTCACCATGAATGTGCCCTGAGTGCACGGGGTGTTTGGCCGTGCGAGCCTACGCCTGTGGCGAATTATAATTGCAATATATATATTGTTGGGCTAATGTTTTGCAGGGAAAGAGCACCGCCGTCCCGAGTAAGGGGCGGGGTCGTTATAATTTGGTCGGCTTTTAGCTGACCGTTGCTTTATTTGCCACCGTGCGGTGGTATGTGCTTGCAGGTGCTGCGGAGCCGAGCGCCAAATAGCGGGCTGGAGCCCATGTTGCTGTGCTGGCCCTAGAAGGCCGTAGAATAGCTGTTTTTATATATTTCATGTGTGGCCGGCCTGCGAGCCGATGAACGTAAAACACTATTTATGAAGTGAACATTTGTAAGGCCATAAGGCCATGTACCCGTTTCTGTGTATTTGGGGTTTCTTTCCTATTGTTGTAACTGTGGACATTCATATTGATGGATTTATTTTTGGGTTCTTCCAACTTTAAAAATCTTCCGCTAGAATGCTCTGTGATTAGGACGAGTAGTCTTAATTAGATGGTTTGATTTATTCATTTAGTAACCCTTCCGACTGTCTGTGGTATATGGCGTCGGGTTCCAGCTGAACCTTCTGTTATATGGCATGTGACGGATGGGGGTGTTACAATGTGAATAAAGAAGGACCCAAGATAACCTGGGTCAAGAATAGCTAATATGTTTCCTTACAGGTGAAAGACTATCCCACCACAGAGCAACAGTTGTCACATCCCGCATTTTCTCATTTATATAATGAATCAGAGCACGAGAAAACTACGAGCTGTGATGCCACGTCAAGCAGGGGATAACTGCTGACGCTCAGGCAACACTCTAATCCTTCAAATCATAAGTTAAAATGAATAGAAAACTGATTTTTAAATTAATTGGCCGTATCCCTCGGCTCAGTGGATCAGATAGTCCACGGTTTGAAAACTATTTTATACGTAGCGGAAAAATACTTCATTTATGCTAAACATCCTAAAAGAGCGCATAAGCGTCCTAAGAGGACAACTTACACTATGCAAGACCCTAGATTTCAATTTATAATATTTATAAAGAAAAACCATCTTTTTACGCATTGGAAAATAGAGTTTGAGCTTTTATAAAAGCATGCTGATCAGCAATGCATTATAGTAGTTCTTTTATAGGGTTTAAAGTAACTAGCAACCTAGCATAAAACATTCCCAGAGAGCAAGTGAAACTACCACCAAAACAGGTAAACTAGCAGCTAAGCAAATACTTAATATCACAAAGGAAAATCACCAACGAGCGTCAACAACCTGACACGAAACTCGCTGGTGAGCATGTAGTCTGTACTACAACAAGGCTAAAGAACTACCTCGACAAGCGAGGAAAACTCTGCCAAAGCGCAGTCCACAGAGAAACTCCTGAAATAGCCGCACAGCCGGCTACAGACCTGAACCTGAGGCATTCAAAAGAAGAACACCTCAGCAAGAAATAATGAAACAAGTGGCAAAGAAGCATCAGATAATAATTGAATAAAAGAACAGAAAAGAAAAAGGGTTACCACCCTGCAAGAGTAAATGCCGAAAACTCAGCTAAAGAATCCAAAAGAGGACAAAATGCAGGTGTAATAATCAGTAAAGTGAGAGAAAATTCAACAAGTACAGAAACGTACCAAACTCCGCTCAAGCCTGCAGAGACAGAAGAAAACAATATGCATCAAATGAACAGTAAGAAGGAACTACAGTCCTAAACTTGTAAATCATTAGCACTTGGCACAAATCCCAAACCTATGTCGGAGATAAGAACAGTCATAAACCGAACAACTAGTGTCCAGGTGTCTCAAGAGTACTAAAGGGCCGGCACAGGGTCCACACACATAGAGTTCCAACCTCTTACAGGAACCCAAAAAATATCCAAAGGAGGGAATGGTGGAGGCCATGCTCGAACTCCCCTTGTACCATACTCCTTCAGAACCCAGCTACCACATGCTAAGGATCCACGATTCGGCGCCAAACTAGCCGACAACACCACTTAGAAATACCAAGTTCTACAACCAAAACCCGTCGAATATTTCCCCCTACGCCGATTTATTTCCCCTACCCGCCGAGTTATTCCCCCTACCCGCCGAGTTATTTCCCCTACCCGCCGAGTACAACTAAAAATAAAACCGAAAACTTCCTAGTTTGGGCCGACTACAAGCCACAAAACTAGGAACATTCCAATTTCACCTATTCTACGACAAGGAGAAAATAATATACGACAAAAATGCAACTCAGGAGGCACGCAAGAGAGAGGGAGAAATCACTTGCCTCAAATCGACCTTGAAAACGTCACCCAAAATACTCCACCACGTAGATCCGTCCACAAGGGGACACGCGGAGACGAGATCTACGAAAAAACGGACAACCGGGGTTAGGGCGAAAAATCTATGGCGAAACGGTCACCGAAACGGGAAAGCTTACCGCGATCTCGAAAGCTTCCGCCGAGAGCTTCCAAGCCGCGATCGGACGAAATTCCGTCCACCGGATCGGCGGTGGCGGCGGCCGGAAGTTTCGCTGAACGGAAGACACTCGTCAAAAAACATCGCACAGGGGGGCTGCTGTTCGGGGAAAGAAGAAAGGGGCTTAACTTTAACTTATATATATATATATATAATTAATAATAATAATATAATAATATTAAATTATATAAAAAAAAAGCAAATTAATCCTGAAAGATATGGTACCTAAACACCTAGAGGGGGGGGGTGAATAGGTGACCTAAACCTTTTTTTTAAAATTTTGTTGGCAGCACAACAGTTATTTCACAGATTATTACAACTAACAGCAATTACAGAAATCAAACAGTCAATCCACAGCACAGCTCAGCACACCACAGCAGACACACTAATTTATAGTGGTTCCCCAATCTTTGGGTACATCCACTTTCCCCCTTCGCCTATCTAGCAGTGTACTAGATTCGGCCAAACTTCTCCACTATCTCAGAACCCAAACTAGGTTCCTACACCTCAGGCCCAAAGCCTTACACTCAGCCACTAAGGCCTACACTCAGCCACCCAGGCCTACACTCAGCCAATTAAGGCCTACACTCAGAGTTCTTCAACTCCTACACTCAGGCAATCAAGCCCTACCCTCAGCCTTTATAATATAGGCTTACAATTCTCTCAGATCCAATGGATCCTACAAGTTAAAATAGAAATACAATTGCTAACTCTACAACTCAGAAAATAAGAGAGGAGTTGAGAGTTTCTTGAAGAGTTCTTGGAAGAACTCAGTTAGATCCAAACTGACTTAGCTTCCTTCAAAGCTTCTTGAGTTAGAACTGAATTAGTCTGAATCTTCTGCAGTTGTTCCTTGACCTCTGCTTCTTGAGATCCAGATGTTCTGAATCCTTCTTCTCAGCCTTAGTTCCAAAGACTGAATTCTTGATTGGAGCTCTCTCTCTCCAACTTCTTAGATCTGCAGTTGAACTGACAGATCTTCTTGTGTTGATCCTCTGTGTATCACTTCTGATTTAATCTGATCAACTACTTTAAATTCTCTCAAGCTGTAACTCTTGTTCTCAATCACAACAACTACAGTTTCTGTAAACTATGGATGCCTATTTATAGGCTTCCTTCATGGTAACCGGCTGGTCCGGTTCATAACAGACTTCTGATTCTCTGACAGTTGCTGTAGACCGGCTGGATCGGCAGCTGTCATGTCAACCAGTCACTTCTTGAAATTCTCTAACTGTCAGATAGTGTCGAGACTTTCTGTTCTTAAGTGTCGACACTTATAGGCCAAGTGTCGACACATGTTGTGTAAGTGTCGACACAAGTCTACAAGGTGTCGACACAATTCCTTGTATGTCTCGACACAGATTCTTCTGCATGTGTCGACACTGAAATTGAGTGTCGACACAAGTACTTGTACTTCATTCTTTAACTGTATTCTTCTAAGTGTCGACACATCTCTTTGTGTCGACACATCTTCATGTGTTGAAACTGTCAAGTGTCGACACTGCTTCTTGGTGTCGACACAAGTCTTCAATTTTGTTTCTTCAGCTGAGTGTCGACACATTCCCTTAGTGTCGACACTTGTACTTAGAATATTTTGTAACTTTTCTGTTCTTTGCTAAGTGTCGACACAGCTCCTTGTGTCGACACTTTCTTCAAGTGTAGAGTCTTCAACTAAGTGTCGACACATTGTGCTGGGTGTCGACACTTTCTTCAAGTGTTGACTCTTCTGGTTGTGTGTCGACACATTGTGCTGAGTGTCGACACTTTCTTCAAATACTGACTCTTCAGCATAGTGTCGACACATTGTGTTGAGTGTCGACACTTTTACTTAGACTCTGCAGACTTTTGCTGAGTGTCGACACAGCTCCAAGTGTCGACACTTTCTGGTGTAGACACAGCTCTTCTAGGTGTCGACACTTCTGCTAAGTGTCGACACAGCTTTTCTGCATACTTCTTCACTGAGTGTCGACACAGCTCCAAGTGTCGACACTTTCTGTCTGGTGTCGACTCTTCATTCCAGGTGTCGACACAATGACTCCAAGTGTCGACACTGCTTGTCTGGTGTCGACACAAGCTTTCTCAAGTGTCGACACTTTCCTCTGGGTGTCGACACATGGACTTAGAAACTTTTAGCTTCAGTCCAGTGTATACCTAACCTGCACAAGTAACTCAAACAAACATCAAATACATTATGATGCATATCATTGAGTTAGGGAGGCTTCTTCAAATCAGGTACATTTGACCAATGTACCCAACAATCTCCCCCTATTTGGAGAAGTCATAACCCTTAGTCAATGATATACACCACTCATAATTAAAAATTATAAAATGATGTAAAACAGGTATATGTCAACAGAGTAAACTTAAACATGTAATAAAGCACACATGTATACTCATCAGCATTACAGAACAAACAAGAATTAGACACATTCTACTGAACAATCATGAAATATATATTTATCAAAAATTGTTCTACATGTTTGCAATATATTTCAATGATTTACAAAAATGTTTAGATGTAACAGATTACAACATTCTTCAGTCTAATCTTAGTCTAATTCTGCTCTGGTTCTTTATGACTATGCCTTTTCCAGCTTGCACTTTGGCTTTTACAGCAGCAGCAGCAGCAGGCTCAGTATCAGCAACTTCTTCCCTTTGGAGTCCTTCTTCTTAAGTTCTTCAGCCTTGATTTTCTGCCTTTCAAAATAATGATAGGGCTTAGGAAAGTACTTGATAGGCTCCACAGCTGTAGGAGGTAGCTTTCCTAACTTAGCCTTCCTTCTATACTGGACAATGGCTTCCTGCCTGATCTCATGCTTCCTCCATTCTGCTTCTGAGAACCATTTGTTCCTCTCATGTGCATTGTCCTTGGCTGCTTTCCAGGCTGTGAGAATGATGTTCCTAGAAGTAGGGCTCCACTGTTCAAAATCTGGTTTTTGCTCAGCAAGTTCCCTGAACTTCTTCTTTGACAGCCTTGTCTCTTCTTCTTTGTCCATAGCCTCTTGCATGGCTGCTGTAATAGGTTGAACAACCTTTTCCAGAATAACATTTGGCTTGCCAGCAGTTGGGCTATACATTGTGCTTATCTCAGCATGAACCATATCAAAATCTGGAGGTGGATAGATCACCTGAGCTACTTCCTGTTGCTCTCCTCCAAGATATGCACTTTGAATACCAGATTCAGCTACATTGTCATCATCACACAGGGGAGGATAGCCCAGTGTAGCTCTGATGGAATTAGAAATCCATTTGGCATGGTCAGAGCTAGCTTTGACTAACACCCTCTCCCCCTTTATGACTTCTTGTGCTACATGATCTCTCACATCATCTTTCTGGAACCTGATTTGGCTGTCCAAGTACCTGATTCCTCTTTAAAGAAAGGTCTAAGCTTGGTAAGTGTTCTGAAATGACCTTCTGTGAATCCTTGATTGCAGTCTTGACAGCAGCAATTTCTTCTTGAAATACTTTATCAAATTCAGCTTTGCAGCAGCAGATGATGTTGAAGGTTCAGCAGACTTACTCTTCAGTTCAGTGACTATTGCATTGTGAGAAGCTGTCAGATTATCATTCATTCTCAAGATTTTCCAGCACATAGCCTTGCTTCTGTGCTATATCATCTACTTGAGACTTGATTTTTCCTGGTGAGTAGCCAAATAGACCACTGCATTACCACCCTTGTGGAAGCATCAGTCATTTCCTTCTTATTCAAATTCATTTCAAACCTTATTGATTTGATATCTTGAGCTAGATCAAATTGTAGGGACTTTTGGCTTCATCAATATACGTCTCTATAGCCCTCCTTTGCTCATCCAGCTTAACTTGCATTGCTACCATTAGGACTGTAATCTGTTGATGGAGCTTGTTGGACTAGAGTGTTGAGCAACAGTTTGTAGAGCTTTCTTATAGCTCTGACTCCTTCTTTTGAAGACAAAGAAATTCTTCTTCTTAGCTTGCTCAGCTTCATCATCCTCAGACTCTGAAGTACTTGCTATATTTACCCTATCCTTAGGGCTTGAGGGTTTGTCAGCTTGCACATCTAGTGCCTTCTCAGTATCTAGCCTTATAGGCTCTTCCTGAACTTCCAGATTCTCCCCCTCAACAGCAGCACCCTTCTCTCAGTAGCAGCATTCGTCTCTTCATCAGCAGCAGTCTTGTCCATGTCAAAGTCCTCTTGATCTAAATTCAGAAATAGATCTTCCATTGTATATTCTTGGGGTGACTGTGCAGGAGATGTACTGGGTACATTAACTACAGCAGATGTGTCTTGGAGAACAACATTGGTTTGGTTTGCTTGCTGAGTTTGCTGATGGACATCAGACAAATCAGAATCTATTATAGAAAAATCTAAAGTATTGAGGTCAGAAAGTACCTCTTGGATAATGAGAGTAGCTTGCTCACTCTCCAGTGTAGAGGGTTGTTCTACAGCTGGAGGCTCCCCCTGGATGTCAGGGCTCTTGAGGAGCAGGTGACTTCTCTGCAGCCACATCTATTGACTATCAGGAGTGAAAACAACATGTTCTTCACTGCCTGAGCTGCTGGAGGACTCCTGAGTCACAGCAGCAGTCTTCCTCTTCTTCCTGGGAGGAGAGTCTTTCTTTGAAACTTGCTTTTCTGGGGTTGGAACTTCTTTGGACAGCACTCTTTCCCATCTAGAGAATATCCTTGAATCCATCTCCTCATGTGATTGATTTTAGTTCCAGCAGCAGTGCTCATTACCTCTGGAATTGATCCAGCCAGGTAGAGACTTAGTATCCTGCCCAGATTGGGCTTCTTCAGACTTTCCTTCACTTTCTCAAATACAATCATAGACCAGTCTGTTTTGAGGTTGAAGATGATTCTGGTCATAATACTGAACATAGAGGCTGACACCCTGTCATGTCCTCCTGGTTTGCTTAGTATAACTTTGCCACAACTTCAGACAGGAATTTGCCTTGATTATTCATTCCTTTCCTGTTGAAAATGATCCTATTTTCATCTTAGGATCAAGACCACACCAGGTAAGTGCTTCTCTGGTCTTAGATGTAGTCACTTCCTCTTCTTCTTGAACTTTAGGTAGCTGAAGTACCTTTCTCAAGGACTTGGGTGAAATCTTGACCTTGGTGCCATGCACCCTTGACTTAATCTGTAGCCTGAGTCATCTACAGACGCTCCAGTAAGGAATTCAATAACTTCCTTCTTCCAAATTTGGTTGGTTCTGAAACCAAGAACTCCAATCCTGAATCGGTGACTAGGGTTATCACCGATTTGATTTCTTGATCACCGTCGTCGAATGCGCCACGCACCAGTCATAGCCTTCGTTAACGTTCTCTTCCAGCTTGGGAGCCATTAGGGTTTGGAGAATTAGTCTTTAGAGAAGAGAAATGTCGACACAAGAGTTTTGGTCTCGAAACTTTTGAAAGCGTGTCGACAAACAAAGACAGAACCCTATTTATACCTTTCTTGTTTGAAGACGAACAGGCGGGATGGATTTCTAAAGATGTGTCGACACTGTCAATAAGTGTCGACACTGACTTATAATGTCTCGACACACATGTGTCGACACAAGTTTAGTCAACAGATTTTATGTGTCGACACTTGGTTAAGTGTCGACACCACACTACTCGACATGTAGTCGAGACTTTACTTAGAAAATTCTGAGTAAAACTTAAGTGTCGACACTACATGGATGTGTCGACACCTACTCGACATGTGTCGACACTAACATTCTGAAGTGTCGACACCAACTTCCTAGATGTGTCGACACCATTTTCCTGAAGTGTCGACACTTACTATTCTGTGTCGACATAGACTTGTCTATGTGTCGACACCTTTTTACTTAGCCAATTTTTAGTTCTGTAAACTTAGTCTAAGTTTATCATACCTAGTTCAATTTTGAACCTATTGAACTTAGCTTCTTCTAAGGGCTTAGTAAACATATCAGCTATCTGATTATCAGTTTAACATATTCAAGTGCAATATCATTTCTTTCTACATGCTCCCTAAGAAAGTGATATTTAATCTCAATATGTTTAGTTCTACTATGTGATACAGGATTGTTAGCTATTGAAATAGCACTTGTAGAATCACAGTAAAGTGGAGTTCTACTTACCTGAAATCCATAGTCTTCTAACTGATGTTGAATCCACAGAAGTTGAGCACAGCAACTTCCTGCAGCTACATATTCTGACTCAGCTGTGGAAATAGCCACACTAGTTTGCTTTTTACTGCTCCATGAAATGAGTCTTCCACCTAGGAATTGACAGGATCCAGTAGTGCTCTTTCTATCTTCTTTGCATCCTGCAAAGTCTGCATCTGAATAGCCTGTTAGATCAAAATCTCCATTCCTAGGGTACCAGAGGCCTAGATAGGGTGTGCCCTTTAGATATCTCAAGATTCTCTTGACTGCAGTCAAGTGAGACTCTTTAGGGCAGGCTTGATACCTGGCACAAACACATGTAGCATACATAATGTCAGGCCTACTTGCAGTCAAGTATAGTAGGGAGCCAACTATCCCTCTATACAAGGTTTCATCTACAGGTTTCCCTGCATCATCCTTGCTTAGAGACATACTTGACCCCATAGGAGTCTTCATGGTACTGGATGAATCCATACCATACTTCCTTATGAGTTCTAGGGTGAACTTGGACTGACATATGGATAGACCACTTCCAGTCTGTTTAACTTGGAGACCCAAGAAAAACTTCAGTTCTCCCATACTACTCATCTCAAATTGACTTTGCATAAGCTTTGCAAACTTTTTGCAAAGGCTACTTTCAGTAGACCCAAATATAATGTCATCTACATATATTTGGACAAGTATTACTTTGCCTCTAGATTCCCTAAGGAATAGAGTCTTATCTATTTTCCCCCTTGAGAACTTGTTCTCAATGAGGAAACTAGATAGGGTTTCATACCAAGCTCTAGGTGCTTGTTTTAACCCATATAATGCTTTCCTAAGTCTATACACATAATGAGGTAAAGTTGGATCAACAAAACCTGCAGGCTGCTCCACATAGACTTCTTCTTTCAAATTACCATTTAGGAATGCTGACTTCACATCCATTTGGTATACCTTGAATCCTTGATAGGTTGCATAGGCCAAGAACATCCTTATGGCTTCCAGTCTGGCTACTGGAGCAAAGGTTTGATCAAAATCAATACCTTCTTCTTGCCTATATCCTTTTGCAACCAGTCTTGCTTTATTCTTTATGATGACCCTTGTTCATCTAACTTATTTCTGTAGATCCACTTAGTTCCTATCACATTGTGATCTTTAGCTTTGGAACCAGCTCCCAAACCTTGCACCTTTTGAACTGATTAAGCTCTTCCTGCATTGCTTCAGTCCACTGTGGATCTTGTATAGCTTCTTCAAATTTCTTTGGTTCTATTTGAGACAGAAAACTTGAATATACTACAGCATTCTGATTTCTGCTCCTTGTCTGAACACCTTGTCTTGGATCTCCAATTATCAGCTCTACTGGATGATCTCTTAGATGCCTGTTGGCTGGAGGCATCCTTACTTCTGGTTTGAACTTCTTCAGCATCTTCATCAAGCTGAGTTCCTTGTACTTCTTCAGCTCCTTGTACATGTAGTTCTCCCCCTGGACATAAGCCATCTTCTTCTACTTGCTGTCTTGCAGCAGGTACATCTTCTATGGTTAGCTTGTCCATCTTCTTAGTAAGACCTGTGGGGGCACACACTACTAGACAACTCATTGTTAATTAGTTGTGTCTCATCAAAAACTACATGCACAGACTCCTCTACAACTTGTGTAGTCAAGTTGTAGACTCTATAAGCCTTACTATTATTGCTGTACCCAACACACTCCCTCTTGGGACTTGGCAGCAAACTTAGTTAAGTAAGACTTTCCATTGTTAAGTATGAAGCATTTGCAACCAAAATCCTGAAATAGGATAGGTTTGGTTTCCTGCCTTTCACAACTTCATAGGGGGTCTTGTTTAACTTTTAGTGATGGTAGCCCTATTTATCACATGGCATGCAGTGTTAACTGCTTCAGCCCAGAAATATTCTGGCAGTGATGAATCACTTAATAGGGTTCTACCAGCCTCTATCAAGGTCCTATTTTTCCTTTCAGCAATGCCATTTTGCTGAGGTGTTCTAGGTGAAGAGAATTCTTGAAATATCCCATAGTCTTCACACAGCTTTGTCATGCTTTCAGACTGAAACTCAGTACCATGGTCACTTCTAATTTTGACCACTGTACAGTTCAATTCATTCTGAATTTGCTTAACAAAACTATAGAAGACACTAGGTGTTTCAGATTTCTGCTTTAAGAAGAACACCCAGGAAAACCTTGAGTAGTCATCAACAACTACAAAGGTATAGACCTTCCTACCTAAGCTGTGAACTGGCATTGGACCAAATAGATCCATATGCAAGAGGTATAAACACCTCACAGCATCTTTGTTGTCTAAGCTTCTAAAGGTGGATTTAGTCTGCTTGCCCTTTTGACAAGCTGAGCAAATGCCATCTTTGACACACTTAACTTGAGGACCATTCCTCACTAACTCTTTGCTAAAGAGTTTGCTAATAGTCTTGTATTAAGATGAGCTAGCCTCTTGTGCCACTTGACACAATGAGAGATTGTCTCATCAGCTACAAGACAGACAGGAGAACCATTGTTCTCAATCATAATGTCTAAACAATAGACATTTCTCTTTCTATATCCTGTCAAAATGATCTCTTGATCACTTGACCTCTTGATATGACAACCATTTTTAACAAATGAGATGTCATACCCTACATCACTTAACTGACTTATACTAATGAGGTTGTGTTTCAACCCTTTAACATAAGCCACTTGAGTAATGGTAACAAGGTTTGAAGAGATGTTACCAAACCCTTTGATGATTCCTTTTTCAGAACCACCAAAGGTCACTTTAGGACCATTTTTGATTGGAATGTAGTCCTTCAGTAGTCCCCTAGTTCCAGTCATGTGTCTGGAACATCCACTATCCAAGTACCATGTGGGGTATGGCCACTTGGATTCACCTGCAAAACAAATTAATGAACCTTAGAACCCAAAGTAAACTTGGGTCCTTGGTGATTGTTAGTTTGCAACTTGACATAGCTACCTGCTGGCTTTCCACCAGGTAACTTGCTACTCAACTTGGCACTGGCATTGTGCCAACAATCCAAGGCAAAGTGGCCAACCTTGCCACAGCACCAGCATTCAAACTTGTTGTACCTTTGCTTAGGTACAACCTTTGCTGTCTTGACTACAGCAGGCTTGTTGAATGTTGGGGCTTTGCCCTTGGACTTGGACTTGGACTGAACAGTCCTGCAGGTCTAACAAACCCAATCCAGCTTTCCTTTTGATGAACAAATTCATCAATCAATGGTAGCACTGATTTAGGTTTTGAAAACCTGGCAACTAGTCTTTTTCCTTCTGGAGATTGATCTCCAGTCTCTTAATTTGATCATTCTTAAATAATAGTACCATCTGAATCACAGTAATGTGTTTCAGCCTGGCTACTTCATTCAGTTTTTGATCATACTGTTCTCAAATCTGTTGCAGCTGCCTTGAGATCAGCAATCTCCTTTGCCTGACTTTTGGCAAGGGACTTGCTTTTCTTATAGGCTTGCAACAGTACTTTATATTCATCTAAGAGCTGATGAATATCTCCCTCAGATTCAGAAACACTTCCATCACTTGATGAAGATGAATCTGACTCTGAACTAGAACTGAAATCTGAACTTTGAGTTGGACTTTGTACCTGACTAGGTCCTGGCTGCTCCAGGATTTTGGTACTTTCAGTCAATGCCATCAGTCCTTGGCACTGAACCTCTTCTTGTTCATAGATTGATTCCATGATCTGCATAAACTCTTCTTCTTCTTCAGCAAATAGCCCTATATAGGCTTCAGCATCTGTCTCAGTGTCTGAAGAAGAAATGTCTGAAAGAGTCTTCTCATTCTTTGCAACAAAGGACTCTCCTTCTTTCCTTTGAAGTGAGTCTTCTTTTTGTCACTGGATTCTTTCTTCTTTCAGGACAATCTGCAATAACATGACCCTGTCTATTGCAGCAGTAACACACAATCTTAGACCCAGTTGCCTTACTAGTCTTTGTCTTTTTCTGTCCTTCTTTGAAGGCTTCTTCTCCTGATACTGGACTTCTTTCCTTTGGAATATGAAGGTCTGGACCTCCACTGTTTCTTCTTAGGAATTTCTGAAAATGTCTGGTGAATGCAGCAAAATCTTCATCACTTTCACTGCTTGTAGATTTAGTGCTAACAGACTCATCAGATTCTGATTCAACTACCTCTGGAGGAGGAGTTGATGACTTAGTCCTGTTCTTTCTAGGTACTTCTGACTTGAAGGCAACAGTCCTTTCCCTGTGTTCAGTCCTTGTTGACTTTTCCTCCTCTTTTCTTACTGACAATTGCATCTCATAAGATAACAACTTGCCAAACAGTGTGGGAGGAGGAATTTCTCCCAACTTTGCCATTTCTCTGATGGCACAGATCTTAGTGTCCCAATCTTTGGTTAGGGACCTTAAGAACTTATCATTCAATTCATAGTTAGTGAACTCTCTTCCATAGGACATGAGTTCATTAACAATTATAAAACTTCTTGTAGCATTCAGTGATGCTATCTCCTCTTCCTTGCCTAAAGCTCTCATATTCTTGATTAAGCAAGGACTTCCTATCTTGTCTTACTTCTTCAGAACCTTCCATGTAGACAATGAGGGTATCCCACATTTCTTTTGCTGTTTTACAGTGAATAAGGTTCTGGAAGGTGGCATCATCATTGCACTAACTATGATGTTCTGTGCCCTTTTGTCCATTGTAGCTAGGACAATCTCATCCTTGGTCATCTCAGAAAAATCCTTTGGAGTTCTCTGTGTAGCATCCAAGACTGAAATCTTCATGGGCACATAAGGCCCTTCTTTGACTGTGATGTAGATCCTAGGGTCAGAGGCCTCCATGAACAGCCTTACCCTTTCTTTCCAGATTCCAAAAATCTCCTTTCTGCATATGGGCAGTTTCATTGAACCCAATTCCTTGTGATTCTCTGAAGACCCATGTTTCTTGATTTTCTTGAAACTGTTTCTGACTTACACTGAATCTGCCAAACTGGATCTCCTCAGACAGTTAGTCCTTTTTGAGTAACTCGCTTTGATACCACTTGAAAGATATGGTACCTAAACACCTAGAGGGGGGGGGGTGAATAGGTGACCTAAACCTTTTTGCAAATTTGTTGGCAGCACAACAGTTATTTCACAGATTATTACAACTAACAGCAATTACAGAAATAAACAGTAATACACAGCACAGCAGCACACCACAGCAGACACACTAATTTATAGTGGTTCCCCAATTTTGGGTACATCACTTTCCCCCTTCGCCTATCTAGCAGTGTGTACTAGATCGGCCAAAATTCCCACTATCTCAAACCAACTAG